>WOXC01009723.1:0-210157 GCA_011680675.1 Gymnobelideus leadbeateri
CTACTCCTGGACTGAGGTAAAACTGGCAATAAATAATATGTGCACCTGCATTTTAAAATAGAAGTAAAATATAACACCAAAGTCGTTCACACTGAATGTATCAGTTTCAATTCTGATATTGAAAAGGCATCACCAAGAATGGAAAGAGCTCTTTAGAGTAAGTGACCTAGTCACATACTACCTGAAAGCTTCTTCATGGTATATAGCTCAATGTACACAAGAGGGCAGCTAGTTGGCTCAATGGATAGAGGGCTGGGCCTGGAGTTAGGAAGACTCCTCTTCCTGAGTTCCAATCTGGCCTCTGACATTTACTAGCTGTGTCACCCAGGGCAAGTCACTTAACCCTCTTGGCCTTGGTTTCCTCATCTATAAACTGAGCTGGAGAAGAAAATGGCAAATAACTTCAGGATCTTCGCCAGTAAACACTAAATGGTGTCACAAAGAGACAAAAACAACTGAACAACAACTGTAACAAACACAAGATTAGAAATCAAGATTCTAAACCCAACTGTGACACTTTCTATGTGACCTTAGGAAGTCACTAAACAACTCTGATTTTCAGTTTCTACCAATATCAGATGAGATCTAGAGAATTTTTGAGGTCCCATCCCCATCTTAGGCTACTATGAATATGGAATGGCATGTTTGAGGAGAACAGATTGCCTTCTGTTTATTTGGGGATAACACCATCTTGAAGATGGCCAGTCCTAAATGCCCATTGTCACTAAATGACATTTTAATCACAGCACTCCTCTGATCAGAAATGTTTAAGTGCTCCCCATTTTCCATTGTCTGCAGGGTAAATTCTCATTTCTGATCTGGCACTATCAACCTTGTTACAGTCAATCAATTCGTTTTTATTCAAGTGTCTAATATATGCTAGACATGTGCTATGAGGGATTAGGGATAAAAAGTCAAAAGGAAAAGAGTCACAGTTCTCTAGGAAAACACATTTTATTGGGAGAAACCACATATCATAGATGTATACATATATACAGATGTGTATATATATATATATATATATATACATATATATATATATATATATACAGATGTATACACACCTAATAGGTCTAAATTAATATACATATATACACAGAAACACAGATGCACATGTGTGTATACATGTGTATGTATGTATGTATGTATGTATGTATGTATGTATGTATGTATACATATACACACACACACAAAGACACATATGTATATGTATAGTTGTTTCATCTCAGTCATGTTCAACTCTGTGTAACCCCATTTGGAGTTTTTTTTTGGCAGAGATAGTGGAGTAGTTTGACATTTCCTTCTCTAGCTCATTTTGGAGATAAGGAAACAGTTAAGTGACTTGCCCAGAGTCACACAGCTAGTAAGAGTCTGAGGCCAGATTTGAACTCAGGAAGAGGAGTCTTCCTAATTTTATGCCTGACATGCTATCTACTATGCCACCTATCTGTCCTGTACACACACACACACACACACACACACACACACACACAATTTGGGGCATAGAGGGCACTAGCAGCTGGTGATCAAGAAAGGCTTCATGTAAACTGACAGTTAACCTGAGTCTTGAAGGAAATGAGCATGTCTAAAAGTTTAAGGGGTGAGGGGCAGAGCCAAGATGGCGGAGTAGAAACAGCACTTCCACAGTGCTCTAGCCCACACCACTTCAAAATTATGTAAAAGGGGAATCTGAACAACCTCTGAAGCTCCAAAACCCACAGAATGACATAGAGAAGCTAACCCCCTTCTGAGGACAGTCCTGCAGCCCAGCAGGGAATGGCCAGCACAGCCCTCTGGGAGCCGAGCCCTGGATCCCATGAGTCCGAGGTTTTAGCTCCAGGACAGCCTGTTGGAGGGACCCCAGAATACCAGCAGCTGTGGCGTTTCCAGAATTAACACATAGATGCCTAGGACAAAGTGAGAGGTTAGTGCCCTATGGACTTTGGGACCAGTATTTGGGAGCACATCCACTTGTGCATTGGGGGCAACAAGCCACTGAGAAGCCAAGGCACAACCACCTTTTTGCAGCTTCAGTTGCAGCTTCAGTTCGTGGCCTGTGGAGTGTAGGGGGATCCAGCAGTCAATCTGGGGGATAATTGCTCTTGCTTTAACCTACCTGTATCTGTATTGTGGTCTGGGGTGGAGGTCTTGGGGTGTGTGTCCAACTTTCCAGAGTGTGTGGGGGCTTCAGGGAGGGCACCCAACTAATACCTCCAGAAGTTGAGAAACCCCAATATTTGGGACACAAGCTCCCCTGTCTGGTGGCAGAGTCCTACTGTGGCAACAAGCCCCAAAGTCAAGTAATTAAGTGGAAACATGCCTAGGTAAAGGAAACAAAATAAACAGAAAAATTCAACATTAGACTCCTATTTGGGGGGCAAAGAGGATCAAAACATGGAACAGGAAGAGGACTGTGAGGTCAGAAATCCTGCACCAAAAGCCCCAAATGAAAATATGAGCAGGTTACAGGCCATAGAGGACCTTAAGAAGGATTTTAAAAACCAAATAAGAAAAGTGGAGGAAAAATGGGGAAGAGAAATGAGAAGGATGCAGGAAAAGTATGAAATGAGAGTCAACAGCCTGACTGTGGAAAATAACACCTTAAAAAGTAGACTAACTCAAATGGCAAAAGAGGCTCATGAGGGCAATGAGGAGAAGAATACCTTAAAAAGCTGAATTTGCCAGATGGAAAAAGAATCTCAAAAGCTCACTGAGGAGATTCATTCCTTCAGAAATAGACTGGAGCAAATGGAAGCTAGTCATTTTATGAGAAGAGAAATCAAGATGCTGTTAAACATATCCAAGCAATTGAAAGAATAGAAGGCAATGTGAAATATCTCATGGGAAAAAGCACCGACCTGGAAAACAGACCCAGGATAGATAATTTAAAAATTATTGAACTACTTGAAAACCACGATCAAAGAAAGAACCTAGAAATCATCCTTCAAGAAATTCTCAAGGAAAATTGCCCTGATGTTTTAGACCCAGAGGGCAAAATAGAGGTTGAAAGAATCCACAGATCACATCCTGAAAAAGGTCCCAAAAAGGAAACTCTTAGGAATATTATAGCCAGGTTCCAGAATTCCCAGATCAAGGAAAAAATATTACAAGCAGCCAGGAAGAAACAATTTTAATATTGTGGAAACACAATCAGAATAGCACAGGATCTGGCAGCTTCTACACTGAGGGATCAAAGGGCATGGAATATGATATTCTGTAGGGCAAAGGACCAGGGATTAAAACCAAGAATAACCTACCCAGCAAAACTGAGCATCTTGTTTCAGAGGAATATATGGTCATTCAGTGGAATATAGGATTTTCAAGCATTCTTGAGGAAAAAAACAGAGTTGAATAGAAAATTTGACATTCAGACACAAGAAGCAGGAGATGGTTGAGAAGGTAAACAGGGAAAAGAAATCACTATGAACTCATCAAAGTTGAACTATTTACATTCCTACAGGGAAAACAATAACAGTAACTGATGAAACTTTTCTCAATATGAAGATAGTTGAAGAAGGGTGTATGGGCTTATGAATACATATGTGAATGTGTGTATATATGTTTTCATGTATACATAGATAGAGGGCACAGGTTGAATTTAATAGGAAGGGATGATACTCAAAAGGTGAAGTTAAGAGGGGAGAGAGCAATGTGGTGAGGGGGAATGGGGAGAGACAATGATGTAAACTTTCTCGTGTAGAGGAGGCAGGGGAAGGTGGCTGCAGGGGAGGGGAAGAACAGGAAGGCAAAAAGGCAAAACCATATTCTCATTGAATTTGGCTCAGGGAGAGAATAGCATGCATACTAAATGGGATATCTCACCCTGCAAGAGGGTAGGGGTGAAGGCAATGAGAGCGGGGATGATGGAGGGGAGGGCATGCTGGGGGGAGAGGAGGTTGGAGGCACCCACTTTTGACAAGGGACAGGATCAAAGTAGGGAATGGACCAGGTGGGGGGTGGGATGGGTCGGAGGGATATATAGCCAGTCTTTCACAATATATCTACTATGGCAATGTTTTGCATAGCTATACATGTACAACATATACTGAATTGCTTATCTTCCCAGTGGGATTGGGTGACAAGGGATGAAGGGAATGGATCTGGAATTCGAAGTTTTAAAATTAAATGTTTCAAATATATAAAAAATTAAAATCAAAATAAAAAAATAAAATGAAATAAAAGTTTAAGGGGTAGAGTGTAAAAAAAAAAAACACTGTCTCAGAAGTAAGAAAATCTAAGTTCAAGCCTGGCATTCATTACTTGACCTTCATTATTTGACCTTGATCAAGTCACTTAACTTCCCTTGGTCTCAGTTTCCTCATCTTTAAAATAAAAGAATTGGTCTATATACATCTTAGGGGTCTGCTTCAGCTCTAAATCCATTATCCAATGATTTTATTATACAATATAACTCTAGGTCAAAACCAGGGATTGAGTTGGTTAATAAACATGGCACTGTGACATTCACTTGCATCAGTAGTACCTTTCTTAGCAGCTGAAAAGCCCTCAGAGGTTACAGAAATGCCATATGGGGAGACAGTCATAATCCACAAATAAAAACAACCACAAACCAGGGGAACTCAACTGAATAGGGGAACAAAGTATCCTGTAATCTCATAAGGTGAAGATGAGTCAAGGAGGTGGGGGGTGGGGGAACCTGCATTATTGTGCAAACACAGCTCAATCAGTGAAAAGAGGAAAAAGGTCGAAGAGCAGGGTCCAAGTCATGGACAAAGCAGATTTAGAGTTGAGGATTGAGGTAGCAAGGGAAATGATGAATCTCACATGGATTAGAAGTAGAAACTCTACTCCCCTCAGGTTCTCCAAGGACCTCATCAGATCCAGAATCTGACAAAACTCTCCACCTAATGGCTCCAACCCTCTTCTTTAGTCTTTTCCTCTACTGCTCTTCAGCAAACCACATTATTCCAATCCAACTTAATTTTTTTTTATCTACTAAATTCTTATCATGTTTTCCTACCTCTGCATTTTTTTAAGCGATTGGAGTTAACTTGCTCAAGGTTACATGGCTAGTTATTTATTTGTGTGTGAGTGCTAATTTTCTGAGGCCGGAACTGATCCTGGGTCCTCCCGACTCTGGGGCTGGCGCTCTTACTCACTGTGCCACCTAGCTGCCCCCCTACCTCTGTATTTTAGCTGATGCTAAAATGCTGAAATGGTATCCTTCTTTCTCCTCTAAGCTAGTTGCCCAGATTCTGTTCATCCTTCAAAGCTCAGGTCAAATGTTCCTTTACTCAGAAACTCTTGAGCCATGCTTTCTCTGCAATATCACATTGTATCAATGTCCAGTGCTATATAATTCTGCCTCTGCCACAGCAAAATGGTGGCCAAGATGGGTCTATGTAGCATTTTGAATACTATATTTGAATATCTTTGGAAGAACAAGCTAATTGTCATGGACTTATTGATTCCCAAAACTAAAATGGCATTTAAAAGGTACTGCTATATATTGTTAATTTTATGTGTATACACACAGGTGTGTTTGTGTGTGTGTGTGTGTGTGTGTGTGTGTGTGTGTGATGCTAGTGTTTCCTTTCTATATAAATTAGAAAGAGAACTGGATTTAAACTCAGAAGACCTTGGCTTGAATGAGAGTTCTTCCACTTCCTAGTGTTGTAACCCTAATTGAGTCACTTCATTTCACAGAGAACTTAACTGTTCTCAGTTTCTCCCTTTATAAAACAGTTTGTGCTAAGATCCTTTCTAGTTCTAAAATTCTATTGATCACATTATATTTCTTTATAGCTTTCGTAACACCTGGAGTCATTCAACATACATAAAATGTTGTTCAGAAGCAAGTATCGACCGATTGTTAAACATTGTATACCCCAAGGGACTGCCCTAGGTTTTATTTTATTGAACTGAAATGTGGTTATGTTGAAACCTCTTTGAACTATGTAGCCCCTTCTTACATCTTTTCCTTTGAAAGATGTTTTCCATATAATGGTGTTTACTGTGACAAGATTAAGTAGTTTTTACATGAATATATGAATGAGGGGCAGCTGGGCATCCTAAGCATTAGGAACAACATCATCCTCCCAGTGGATCTCTAACAAGCAAACTGTCCGATGGCCCACTTCAAGTTCCACTGTGCACCTGCCCAGCTGTGTGGACTTCAGCAAGTAATCCAATTTCTCCAGATTCAGATTTCACCATTTGTACAATAAATGAGTTGAGAGATGACTTCAAAGGTAGGTCCCTTTTGACTCTAACAGTCTATAATTTTGTGAGATTCTATGAACAATTCTAAATAAAGCTTGAGGATTTGTGAGGACTGTTCTTGGAGGGAAAGAATCTAGTTTATTTTTAATCCTTTTCATGCTCTAGGCTTCTTTTCCCCCCAGAATAGTAACCAATCTGGAGGAAGGCTTTAGGCAGTTACCACCCAAACATCCCCAAGATTCTTGGGGATCCACAATAGGAGCCCACCCTGAACCCTGCAGGGTAAGTAACAAAGGCTTCCTGTATGTGGTAGACCAAAAAGGGGAATATTTTCAGAATTGTGCTTGGAGACCCACATTGACTAATTGCATTGAATGAGGCTTTTGTTGGATGGCTTAGTATTATTTCTGGAGAACTATGAAAGGGACCACATGGCAGTGTCAATGTAGAATTAAGAATACCTGAGTCTTAACTCTAAGACAGAGTAGCTATATGAAAGTGGATGAGTCACTTGATCTCCCTTTACCTCCATTTTTCAGCCACAAAATAGGGAAACTGATATAGAGATATATTTATATATACATATGTGTATATATACATAAACATACACACATATATACACACATACTCATATATATATATATATATCCCAGCATCATTTTAAAGTGCTTTATAAATCTTGAAATATATAAGTATGATTTTTAAAAATTTTCCCGTTGTTGTTTTAAACACTGAAATTGCAGCTGAAAATCTGGGTTCAAGTCCCACCTTCAACATTTGCTAGCAGTGTGATCTTGACCTGCTTACATGGTTTTTCTTAGCATCAGTTTCCTGACCTGCAAAGTGGGGACAATACCTATCTTGCCTACTTGACATATCTTGAGGAAAACAGTTAATAAAGCATTATATAAATGCAAGATATTGTCATTGACCAAAGAAGAAAGAAATGGGAGGAGGGCAACATCTAGAAGGTCCCTTCTCATTACTGTTCCCAGGAAACCTGAACAAAGATAATAAGCTTCTTTGGAACTCTGGCTGGGGCTTAGCTGTCTATCTGCTAAAGTGAAACAAGAGGAGGAACAGAAATGTTGAGATCCAATTTTCAGGTAAAATTGCTATTTGCATCTTGTTGAAAACAGAATGCCTAACTAGCAGTTAGTCCAAAAACATAAGCATGGTTTCCTTTGATTACAAATTGTCTGAGTTCAGTTCCATTTAAAATTTTCTTTAGGCTTAGACACCATCTGCTCCTCTGTTTTCTTTTTCTTACTGTCAGAGTCACAAGCATGTAATTATGCTACTCCTACTCCTTTTTTCTTGTTCTCTTTCTCTTTGGGTTTTATTTCTATGAGGGTTACTGTCTTTAGCTTGCTTTCAAACCAGCAATTATGAGGAGACACCTAATGAGACCAGAGTGATCCTCTGTGCTATGCCTCCATTTGAGGTTTGGGGAAATGGAATAAACAAGGACATATGCCAAACAATGTAATCTTAACATTACTCTTGAGAAAAGGTGCCCCAACTAGACATTAAACATCCAGCCAGTTAGCAGCTGGCTAGTACCTTAAACTTCGGAGACTTTTTCTTCATTGTGTTGTCGCAGATATGAAAGCAGATAAGCATCAGGATGTAAAACCATCTCATCCTGACATGTTCAATAGACTATGAAATTCTTTATATTTGTCTCAAGATTTTAGTTATAAATGTATGGGTCCATGATATTAAATATAAAATGTATGGGTCCATGTTATAAATTATGTTATAAATTTATAATTTATGTTATAAATTATGGGTCTATGTTATTAAAGTATCCATGATGATAACTCATATTTATGAAGCACTTTATAATTCCAAGTGATTTCTTCAAAATAACCCACAAAGATGGTAAAGTCATATAGTGTCCATTTTCTTTCAACACTCGAAAAGATCCGTGATTTCCCTCATGTGAATAATCTCTCCATTGACTTCTGTTGAAATCCATCCACACATAAGTAGATTATTTAACAGTTCTTAAGCCTTAGTCCATGGGAAAAAATACATTATAATGACTCTCTCCAATCTTAGCAAAGTTAATTCTTAGTTGATAGCCCCCCAATGGACAGATACTCAAGATACCAACTTGGTAGGACTTAATAACATAGTCTCTGACAACACAGGGTAACTGACAACTCAGGATAATTCACAATGAAGCATTGGAGGAGGATCTTAGAAGAGGAATCTCCATTTTACAGTAGAGAAAACTGAGGCTCAGAAAGGCAGTACTTTACCCAAAGCCACACATCCAGTAAGTGGGACTGAAACACAGTGAAACAGTAACTTCTGACTCCAATACCAGTGCTGTTTTTATCCTATAGGACTTCCCCAAAACCTTAGTGCAGATATAAGTTATTAAAACTTATATCTATACCAAGATTTGTAGGAAATCCCATACCATGCTGAACCTTGTGCTCAGGAGATCCAAAGAGATCTTATGCAGAGCTCCCCAGAAAAGTGATATTTTTTCTCTCATGGGAGTTAAAGAAAATGACTTTGCTTCTCTCCCCATGTCTCATGTATAATCATTGTAATTTTGAAAATTATAAATCACATGGTTCATAATGAATATTTTGATTATGCATTCTCCTGGAACTGTGTTATGTCTGGAAATGCTGGGGGTTTCACATAAAAATCTAATCTAGAGGAGTGTAGAAATTTAGAAGAATGATACTAAACAGAGATTCAAATGATTCCATATCCCCGTCTTATCCTTAAAAATCTTTGATTAGGTGTTACCATCCCCTCAAACTATTGTGCTGTATTTTACCTTCCTTTCACTGTCAATTGCTTAAACAATAAGCCAACATTTAATTAGCTCCCATTAATTGCGTGGCACTGTACTAGGCACTAAGATATCAAGATAGAAATGAAACAGTCCCTGCCTTCAGAGCATTTCCATGTTCTCTGGGGAACCAATATGCACACATATAAATGTAACCTTAGTTTAAATAGCCTTTCTCATAGAGATGTAGTGATTGCACTGGCCTCAGTCTCTCAGAACAAAGCTAGCTACATCTTCACCTTCAGGTTCTATGGTTACCCTGAGGAATGGGGTATTTCGTCTTCAAAGCTATCAACTCAAGCCCCAGTTCTGGTGTGGCTCCACTACTATTATCCACCAGTGATTAATGCTCCAGTTCCATTCAATCAATTAACATTGATTTTACAAAGGGTCATTTGCTAACAGAAGTATGTTTTATTTCCCCCAAAAAACAGAGGTTGCGGAAGGGCATATTCTCAGTCCAGGGGAAGAGTGGGTTCAGGATTCAATAGTTTCTATATGTATTGGTCTCACCAAATTAACGTCCAAGTTTAGCACTGGGAGTTTCCTTAACTAATGACATGCTAAGTTCAGTCCGTATAGTGCTTCCTCAAATGAGAGCTTCCAATTAATTGTAAATATCGGATGTAAGCCACTAGCTAGGAAATTGAAATATTTACAGATGCACCATGTATTAGGGTGGGCATAGGTTTTATACATATAATGATGGTGACCATCAAAACAAACTGTAGGGCATTAAAGAGCTGAAAGAGTCTATGAGGCAGTGAGGTATAGGAGAAAGAATGCTGAACTGGGGTGGGGGTAGGAAACTTGGAAAAGAGTCCTGGCTCTGTCACTTATTCTCTGTCAGGCTTACACAAGTTAGTTAACATAGCTGAGCTTCAATAGTATTCTATTTCAAACTGGGATAAAACACTACACACACACACACACACACACACACACACATATACACATACATAAATGCATCTACACATAGTGTGTTTGTATGTGTATATAGTTAATATGACTGTGTATTTATAACTTTATATAAATATATTATAAAATATATAACTATATATACATGTGTGTCTAGATGTATGTCTATAAATATAACAGACTCAAATTCCATTAAAAGATGAAAGAATGAGAGAACTATAATAATAATAATAATAATTCATATAATTTTGTGTGTAAATACATTAAATGTATGAACTATTATCTATATATACAAAGAAATTCACACATAATTATATAAACTATCATTATTATATTTCTTTCAGAATTTTTATAGGGTTTAGGTCAAAATCTTCTTAGGATAAGTCTATCCTGCAAAAATTACTTTATATTGAGAGTTTATAGACTATTCCAAAGGTAGATAAAATAGCTAATTTTGTGGTTGAATAACAGTAGTAAAATATGAACTTATCATTTATAGGTATCCTTAATATAAGGACAGAAAAACAGGGATTATATACAACTCATCCTGTTGCCATATGATTTTTTTTGCATTTAATATTATTTCTTCCAATTACATGTAAAGATAGTTTTCAGCATTCATTTTTTTAAGATTTTGAGTTTCAAATGTTTCTCCCTCTTTCCCTTCCCTCCCCCCATCCCAAAAAAGTAAGTAACCCGATATAAGCTTTACGTGTGCAATCATATTAAATATATTTCTACGTTATTCGTATTATGAAAGAAGAATCAAAACAAAAGTGAAAAACCAAGAAAAAAGTGAAAATAATATGCTTTGATCTGCATTCAGATTCCATAGTTCTTACTCTGGATGTAAATAGCATTTTCCATCATAAATCTTTTGGAATTGTATTGGATCATTGTATTGTGGAGAAGAGCTAAATCTATTGATCATCGCACAATGTCACTGTTATTGTGTATAATGTTCTCCTGGTTCTGTTCACTTCACTCAGCATCAGCTCATGTAAGTCTTTCCAGGTTTTTCTGAAGGCATCATGCTTGTTATTTCTTAAAGGACAATAATATTCCATTAAAATTTTATACCACCACCTTTTCAGCTATTCCCCAATTGAAGATCAACCCTTTGATTTCCAATTCTTTGCCATGACTAAAAGAGCTGCTATGAAATTTTTTATGTAAATAGGTCCTTTTCCCTTTATTTTGGATGTCTGGAACATAAACCTACCAGCAGTATTGCTGGATCAAAGGGTATGCACAGTTTTATAGCCCTTTGGACATAGTTCCAAATTGCTCTCCAGAATAGCTACATTAGTTCATAACTTCTCCAGCAATGTATTAGTGTTCTAATTTCCCCACATCTTCTCCAACATTTATCATTTTTACCTTTCTTTCATATTAGCCAGTCTGATGGGTATGAGGTGGTATCTCAGTTGTTTTTATTTGCATTTCTTTAATTAATAGTAATTTAGAGCATTTTTCATGACTCTAGACAGATTTAATTTCTTCATCAGAAAACTCCCTGTTCATATCCTCTGATCACTTATCAATTGGGGAATGGCTTGTATTCTTATAAATTTGACTCAATTCCCTATATATTTCATAAATGGGGCCTTTAGAAAAAACACTAGCAATAAATATTTTTCCTAGCTTTCTATTTCTATTCTAATCTTGGTTGCATTGGTTTTGTTGGTGCAAAACATTTTTAATTTAATGTAATCAAAATAATCCATTTTGCATTTCATAATGTTCTCTATCTCTTGTTTTGTCATAAATTCTTCCCTTTTCCATAGATCTGACAGGTTCCTTACTCTCCTAATTTTCTTATGGTTTTACCCTTTATGTCTAAATCATGTACCCATCTAGACTTTGTCTTATTATAGGGTATGAGATTTTGATCTATGCCTACTTTCTGTGATATCATTTTCCAGTTTTCCCTGCAGGATTTGGCAAATAGTGAGTTATTATCCAAGAAGCTGGAGTCTTTGGGTTTATCAAACAATTGATTGCTATCATCATTGCCTACTGTGCTTTGTGTACTTGACCTGTTTCACTGATCCACCACTCTATTTTTTAGCCAGTACCAAATAGTTTTGATTGATTACTGTTTTATAATGTAGTTTTAGATCTTTTATGGATAGGCCACCTTACTTTGCATTTTTTTCATTAATTCCCTTTATATGCTCTTGACCTTTTGTTTTTCTACATGAATTTGGTTACTATTTTCTCTAGCTCTAAAAAATAATTTTGGTAGTTTTATTTGTATGACACTGAATTTATTTTTATTATATTAGTTCCACTTACCTATGACCAATTGCTATTTTTCTAATTGTTTAGATCTGACTTTACTTGTGTGAAAAGTGTTTGGTAATTGTGCTCCTATAATGCCTGGGTTTGTCTTGGCAAATAGACTCCCTAATAGCTTATATTGTCTACAGTTATTTTAAGTGGAATTTTTCTATCTCTTGTTGCAGTGCTTCATTGACAATATATAGAAATGCCAATGTTTTATATGAGCTTATTTTATATCTTGCAACTTTGCTAAAGTTGTCAATTGTTTCAAGTAGTTTTTAGTTGATTCTCTAGGAATTTCTAAGTATACCATCATATTATCTGCAAAGGGTGATAGTTTTGTTTCCTCATTGCCTATTATAATTCCTTCGATTATTTTTCTTCTCTTATTGGTAAAGCTAATATTTCTAGTATAATAATAAATAATGGTGGTGATAATGAGCATCCCCCTAATCTTATTGGGAAAGCTTATCTCTATTACATATAATGCTTGCATATGGTTTTAGCTGAATACTCCTCATCATTTTAAGGAAAACTCCATTTATTGCTATACTTTATACTGTTTTTTTAATAGTAATGAATGCTGTATTTTATCAAAAGTGTTTTCTGCATCTAATGAGATAACTGTATGATTTCTGTTAATTTTGTTTTTAATATGGTCAATCATGCTGATAGTTTTCCTAATATTGAACAAGCCCTACATTCCTGGTACAAATCCCCCCGGCCATAGTGTATTATCTCACTGATAAATTGCTATAATCTCTTTACTAATATTTTATTTAAATTTTTTTTCATCAATAACCATTACGCAAGTTGGTCGATAATTTTCTTTCTCGATTTTGGCATTTTCTGACTTGGTATCAGCACCATATTTATGACATAAAATGAATTTAGTGGAACTGCTTTTTCACCTATTTTTTTTTTCTAAATAGCTTACATAAGATTAGAATTGATTATTCTTTAAATATGTGGTAGAATTCACTTGTAAATCCATCTGGCCCAAGAGATTTTTTTCTTAGGAAGTTCACTGATGGCTTGTTCAATCTTATTTTTTTCCCTGAAATGGAGCACTTAAGTATTTCATTTCCTCTTCTCTTAATCTGGGGCACTTTGTATTTTTGTAAATATTCATCTACTTCAATTAGATTGTCAAATTTATTAGCATACAGTTGTGCAAAATAGCTCCTAAATACTGCTTTAATTTCCTCATCATTGGTGGTGAATTCACCCTTTTCATTTTTGACACTGATAATTTGGTTTTCTTCTTTTATAAAATCAAATTAACCAAAACTTTATCTATTTTATTGCTTTTTTTTTCATAAAACCAGCTCTGATTTTACTTAATAGTTTAGTAGTTTTCTTACTTTCAGTTTTATTAATCTCTCATTTGTTTTTCAAAATTTTTAATTTAATTGGTGATTTTTAATTTATTCTTTTTCCAGCTTCTTTAGTTGTGTGCCTAATTAATTGATCTCCTCTTTCTCCATTTTATTCACGAAAGAATTTAGAGATAGAAAATTTCCCTTAATAACTGTATGACTGCATCCCATAAACTTTTATATGTTTTCTCATTATTGTCATTCTCTTTGATGAAATTATCGATTGTCTCTGTGATTTGTTTTTTGACCAACTCATCCTCTAGAATTAGATCATTTAGTTTCCAATTAATTTTAGTCTATCTTTCCATGGCCTTTTATTATATGTAATTTTCATTGCATCATAATCTGAAAAAGATGACTTTAATATTTCTTCCTTTCTGCATTGGATTGTGATATTTTATGCCCTAATACATGACCAATTTTTGTGTATGTGCTATGTGCCACTGAGAAAAACATGTATTTCTGTCCCCATTCAATTTTCTCTAGGGGTCTATTATATCTAACTTTTCTAAAATTCTATTCACCTCCTTAACTTCCTTCCTGTTTATTTTGTTCTTAGATTTATCTAGTTTTGAGAGGGAGAGGTATAAAGCCATGCATGGAGCACCTTTCCAGAGGACTTCTGCCATGAACAGCTTTCAAGGTTCTGATTACATGGTATAGTGAGCTCTCTATTCATTCAATAACAAGTCAGAGCAAAACATTCATAGAAAATCAAAATACAGAATTCACAATGTTACAACTTATCACACAAAATCAAAATTCAGCATTCACCATGTCACAACTCAACAACTTATCACTAAAATGGCCACATAGTTTTCACCAAAGTGGCCATGTGGTTTTAAACAAAGTACATTAATTTATTCAATCACATAATCTTTAATTCAATCACAAAGTACAAAAGTCAAAGTTCTCCACCCCTAGGTTACAGTAAATCATAATCTTCTCAGTCTGCACACAATATCCAAGTAAATTTTTCTTTAAGCTTGACTCAAGGCTGGCTTTCAGCTTCCATGATTCCTCTTCCATGGTCCCACCTCCAACTGTCACCTGGGTTCAAAGGCACACAGCTCCCAGTTCCTTGTCCACCTCCTTGTCCAGTTCTTCGTCCATTTCCTCTTCCATATTGAAGTTCACAGTGTCCAGTCCACCTCAAGTCCTTCACAGTTCCTGTTTCTGGGAAGACAAAGCTTGACAGAGCCACAATAGTATTCATTAACATTGCTGGCACCATCATCAATTCATTATCTGCCTGTATAATCAACTCAGACCCACCAACAAGATGTGAGAACTCAATACAAATCATCAACATAGAAATCAACAAAGGCCCACAAACAAGGTCCAAGAGGTCAGCAAAATCATCAGTAAGGTCCCAGGACCTCTGAAACCCTCCTTCAAGACTTCTATAAACATAGAACCAGAAAATCCTCTTTCAGAGTTTCCAGTAAGTCTCTGGCCCTGGGCCTCTCCTTATATATGGTCATTAGCTTCTCCCCTTCCTGTTGCAGTATTTCATGAGTTCTGGGGTTCACAAGTTGTGGGGTTCACACATTCTGTTTCTTAACAGACTTGGTACAAGGCTCAAAAGAATCTTGAACTGAAACAAGGTGTGAACTATTTCTGGGCTTGATATTAGAGGCGGTTGAGGTCCCCCACTAGTATAGTTTTGCTTTCTATTTCTTCCTGTAACTCACTTAACTTATCTAAGAATTTGATTGCTATACCACTTGGTTCATATATATTTAGTGCTGTTATTACTTCATTGTCTGTGGTACTTTTTAGCAAGATGTAGTTTCATTCCTTGTCCCTTGTCATTAGATCTATTTTTTTTCTTTTGCTTTGTCTGAGATCAGGCTTGCTTCCCATGCTTTTTTTTTCCTCACCCCAGCTGAAATATAATGTACACTTCCCCCACTTTTTACCTTTGCCTTATGTGTATATCTCTGTTTCAAAAGTGTTTCTTGTAAACAACGCATTGTAGGATTCTATTTTTTTTAAAGCAAGTGGGGTTAAGTAACTTGCTCAAAGTTACAAGGCCAGTCACTTTCATGTGTGTGCTAAGTCTGAGGCCAGAACTGATCCCGGGTCATCCCAACTCCAGGGCCAACACAATTACTCAATGAGCCACCTAGCAGCCCCCGATTCTGGTTTTTTTAATCCACTCTGTTATCCACTTCTGTTTTATGTGAGAGTTCATCCCATTTACATTTACATTTACATTCACAATTATGATTACTAATTCTGTATTTCCCTCCATCCTACTTCCCCCTGTTTATGCTTTTTTCTCTTTTTTCACCCTGTCGTTTCTCACCAGTGTTTTACTTCTGACCACAGCCTTCCTCAATCTGCCTTCAATTTTATGCATCTCCCTTCTTTTCCTTTCCCCTTTTCCCTCCTACTTCCCTGTTGGGTAAGATAAAATTCAGTACCTGAGTGGATATATCATTCCCTCTCTGAGCCAAATCTGATGAGAGTAAAGTTGAAACAATGCTCCTCACCTCCCTTCTTTCCCTCTACTGTAATAGACCTTTTGTGCCTCTTCATGTGATGTAATTTACCCTATTCTGCCTCCCCCTTTCTTCTTCCCACAATATAATCTTTTTTCACCTCTTAAATTTTTTATATCATCAAATGAAAATCATCTTATATCCACACCCTCTGTCTATGTATATCCCTTCTAAATGTCATAATAAAAATATAGTTCTCAAGATTTACAAGTATCATCTTCCTGTGTAGGGATATAAACAGTTTAATCTTATTGAATAAGATGTTTTGTTTTGTTTTTCTTTCCATTTTACCTTCTTATGCTTCTCTGGAGTCTTGTGTTTTAAGGTCAAATTTTCTATTCATCTCTGGTGTTTTCATCAGGAAAGTTTGGAAGTCCCCTATTTCCTTAAATATCCACCTTTTCCCCAGAAATACTGTGCTCAGGTTTGCTGGGTACTTGATTATTTGTTGTAATCCAGGCTACTTTGCCTTCCTGAATATCTTACTCCAAGACCTCTGATCCTTGAATATAGAAACTTCTAAGTCCTGTATAATCCTGACTATGTCTCATTGATATTTGAATTGTTTCTTTCTGGCTGCTTGCATTATTTTCTACTTGACCTGGTAATTATAGAATTTGGTTACAATGTTCCTTGAAGTTTTCCTTTTGGGATCTCTTTCAGGATCTGATCAGTGAATACTTTCAATGACTATTTTAGCCTCTGGTTCTAAGATGTCAGGATAGTTTTCCGTGATAATTTCTTGAAAGATACTGTCTAGGTTCTTTTTTATTATGGCTTTCATATAGTGCAATAATTCTTAAAATATCTCTCTTGGATCTATTTTTCAGGCCACTTGTTTTTCCAATCATTCTTCTGATTTTGTTTGACTGATCCTTGATGTTTTGTAGAGTCATTAGCTTCCCCTTATCCAGGTCTTTTTTTTTCAAATGCTTTATTAATTTCTGGTTTACATCATTCATTAATGCCAGATTTTGAGTTACAGTTCTTTCCCCTTTTTCCCCTACCCACCACCCTAGAATTGCAGTCCCACAGGATATCCCCCCCAACCCCCAACCCCCAACCCCTCAACATTTCCATTAGGCAAGGTGATCTTGCCCCAATGCCTGCACATCTTATCTCCCAATAACATGTCAAATAGTATTAATAATAGTATATATATATATATATATATATATATATATATTTGAAACATTTAATTTTAGAATTTCAAATTGCAGATCCATTCCCTTCATCCCTTGTCACCCACTCCCACTAGGAAGATAAGCAATTCAGTATATGTTGTATATGTATAGCTATGCAAAACATTACCATAGTAGATATATTGTAAAAGACTGGCTATATTTCCCTCCAACCTATCCCACTCCCCACCCAGTCCATTCCCTACTTTGATCCTGCCCTCTTCAAAAGTGGGTGCCTCTAACCTCCCCTCCCCGCAGCATGCCCTCCCCACCATCATCCCCTTCACCCCTACTCTCCTGCATGGTGAAATATCCCATTTAGTATGTATGTCATTCTCTCCCTGAGCCACATTCAATGAGAATATGGTTTTGACTTTTTGCCTTCCTGTTCTTCCCCTCCCCTGCAAAAATTTCCCCTTGCCTCTTCTACATGAGACAGTTTACCCCACCCTGTTTTTCCCCATCTTCTTTTGCCACATTCCTCTCTCACCTCTTAACTCCAGCCCTTAAGTATCATCCCTTCCCAACAAATCTGACCTGTGTCCTCTATCCATGTATACCTGTAAACATATATACATACATTCACATATGTATTCATATGTCCATATACCCTTCTTCAATTATTTTCATACTGAGAAAGGTTTCATCAGTCACAGTTATTGTTTTTCCATGTATGAATGTAAATAGTTCAACTTTGATAAGTTCCTTTTGATTTCTTTTCCCTGATTACCTTCTCAAGCATCTCTTGCTTCTTGTGTCTGAATGTCAAATTTTCTATTCAACTCTCTTTTTTTCCCTGGAGAATGCTTGAAAGTCCTCTATTCCACTGAATGACCATATATTCCTCTGAAACAAGATGCTCAGTTTTGCTGGGTAGGTGATTCTTGCTTTTAATCCCAGGTCACTTGCCCTACAGAATATCATATTCCATGCCCTTTGATCCCTCAGTGTAGAAGCTGCCGGGTCCTATGCTATTCTGATTGTGTTTCCACAATATTGAAATTGTTTCTTCCTGGCTGCTTGTAGTATTTTCTGCTTGATCTGGGAATTCTGGAACCTGGCTACAATATTCCTAGGAGTTTATTTTTGGGACCTTTTTCAGGATGTGATCTGTGGATTCTTTCAACCTCTATTTTGCCCTCTGGGTCTAAAACATCAGGGCAATTTTCCTTGAGAATTTCTTTAAGGATGATTTCTAGGTTCATTCTGTGATCATGGCTTTCAGGTAGTCCAATAATTTTTACATTGTCTCTCCTAGATCTACTTTCAAGGTCAGTGGTTTTTCCCATGAGATATTTCACATTGCCTTCTATTCTTTCAATTGCTTGCATCTGTTTAACAGCATCTTGATTTCTCTTCTCATAAAGTCACTAGCTTCCATTTGATCCAGCCTAATTCTGAAGGAAAAATCTCCTCAGTGAACTTTTGAGATTCTTTTTCCATCTGGCAAATTCAACTTTTTAAGACATTCTTCTCCTCATTGCCCTTTTGAGCCTCCTTTGCCATTTGAGTTAGTCTATTTTTAAGGTGTTTTTTTTTTCCTCAGTCAGGCTGTTGACTCTCATTTCATACTTTTCCTCCATCTTTCTCATTTCTCTTCCCAATTTTTCCTCCACTTTTCTTATTTGGTTTTTAAAATCCTTCTTAAGGTCTTCTATGGCCTGTAACCCACTCATATTTTCATTTGGTGCTTTTGGTGCAGTTCTGACCTCACAGTCCTCCTCCTGTTCCCTGCTTTGATCCTCTTTGCCCCCCAAAAAGGAGTCTAATGTTGAATTTTTCTGTTTATTTTGTTTCCTTTACCTAGGAAAAATTTACCTAGGCATGCTGCCACTTAATTACTTGAATTTTTGGCTTGTTGCCACAATAGGACTCTGCCACCAAACAGGGGAGCTTGTGTCCCAAATGTTGGGATCTTCTCAACTTCTGGAGGTATTAGTTGGGTGCCCTTTCCTAAGCCCCCACACATACTCTGGCAAGCTGGACACACACCCCAAGATCTCCACCCCAGACCACAACCAGATCCAGGGAAATTAAAGCAAGAGAGATTATCCCTCAGACTGATCACTGGATTCCCCTACAGGCCACAGGCCAGGAGCTGAAGCTGCAACTGAAGCTGCAATATTTTTCTGTTTCCTTTTCCAAGCTGACTCTTTTTTTAAAAAAAATAATTCTCCTATGTAACTTTCCTTTCTTTACCCAATTTTTCATCTTACCTGTCTTGCTTGATTTTAAAAATCATTTTTGAGCTCTTCCAAGAGGATTTTTTTGGACTTGGGACCAATTCATATTCCTTTTTGAAGCTTCACATGTAGGCATTTTGACTTTCTTTTCCTCTTCTGAGTTCATTTTGATCTTCCCTGTCTCCATAGTAGCTTCCTACAGTCATTGTTCTTTTTGTTGTTTTTAATTTTTACTTATTTTTAAAGTTGAACTCTGCTTCTGGGGCAATGGGGCATCCAAAATTTCTTATACTGGGGGATAGGGGTCTAGTCATTGGCTTTTCATTCCAGGGCCTCAGATGCTGGCAACTTATCCACTTCACTCAGGTGGCCTGGTCTAGTCACACTCATTGTGGTGGTATTCTGCTGCTAGGTGTTTGCCTTCTCTGCTGAAGCTCGGACCTCACACCTAGTCTTCTGTGCCACTAGTCTGCTAAGACAGGACTGAGGGGCCTTTGCTGATCTGTGCTATGGCTAGGGGCTTTCTATTGGCTTGTCCAGACACCACCAGCACTAGGTTGTGCTCCCCTTTTACTCAAGAGTGACAGACCTTTCCTGAAGTTTTTCTAATTTATCTTAAGCTGGGAAATTGCTTCACTCTTTCTTTTTGTGGGTTTTGTCACTCCAGAATCCATTTAGAGGTTTGTTTTATTATAGTTTCTGAGGGAAACCCAGGAGAGCTCAGGCAATGTCCTGGCTTCTCTCCACTATCTTGATTGCTCCCTTCAATATGATTTTTATTTCACTTTCAAATCTTTTAAATATTTTCATTCCATATAAGTTGGAGTTGATGGTTTATTTAGGATGGGGGCATCTTTTAAATAATTTGTTCTTATATTTTTTTATGAATCACTGTTTTGTCTAAGCCATTGTGAACAACAGTTCATACTGTAATAGTGGTCTAGTTCCAGTATTGCTTAATTGCTTAATATTCATTAAATACTTAATTTTTATAGCCTGGAGTTATGCACTATAATGTCTCCATCTCACTGCAAAATCTATATAATTGCTAAATCAGGGCTCTTTTAATATAACCCTTCTAGAATTTATGATGTTAATTAACTGTTCTTGAATTGCCATCATAATTCTTTCCATTTCCATAAACAAATCCATGACAGTCATTTGATGTTCCTTTGTTGACATATTATTGGCTGAGTTCATAGGAAAGTTTCCCATGGAGGGCCTTTTGATTCTACTTTTGAATCTTAGTTGTTTCATAGACTCTACATGAAAGTAAGCCACTTCCAGTTATATCCAACAAACCCACTGGCATTTAGCTATTATCAGTTGTTATGCTATTTAGAGCTGTCTGCTTATTTCAAATGTATTGAAATAGATTTCTGACCTATTTATCATTTACTCTAAGAATGCCAATCATTCTTTGTCCTCCTTTGTCCTGCAGAGGTGTTATTTCTTCTCTAGTTGCTTTAGGGTAAATGGGCCCTATATTTTGTTAATCTTGTCTATATGGCTATGTCGATGTGTCTCTGTGCATTTTAATGAGGGTACTTTAAAATATGTTATAGACCACTTTAGATTTACATTGAGACATTAAAACTGGTGGTAATGTCAGCAATATTAGCAGTAGTAAATAGCAGTACTAGTACTAGGAGTAATGTTAAATGGCATTGTAAGGCATGAATAATGCTTTAAATACATTATCTAATGTGACCCTCATGATAACTCTTAGAGGTAGGTACTAATCTTTCTCCTATTTACAGATGAGGAAACTGAGCCCAAAAACTTGTCAAAGGAAAGTAGAATAAACACAGAGAATTGAATACAGAAATGAATTCAAATCAATAGTAAAACAGTAAAGACCAGGGGGAGGGAACAGGAGAGAATGAGTGGGAGGATGGATAGATTTAGGAAAGTATTAGTAATATACAAAACAAAAATTAACTGTGTGGAAATTATGAAGGTGAATTTAAAAGGAAAAAAGAAAAGGAAAGAATCAGTTACTGGGGTTTTGGTGAGGGGAAGATGGACAGGAGGATGGAAATTGATAACATCTGGTGCTAAACACACTCCTGTTCCACAACACTCTGCTTTGTAAAAAGGAAGTAGGGAACAATGAAAGGGGGAAAACACAAGAGAATAGGATGAAGAGAAATACTAAATTAACAATCATAACTGAAAATTTGGATGAGATTAATTCATTTATCAAAGAGAAGAGTACAGAAGAATTCATTTGGACACAGAATCCGATAATATGTTATTTACCAACAATAGGTTTAAGACATAAAGACTTGGGGCGGTTAGGTAGTGAATAGAGCACTGGCCCTGGAGTCAGGAGGACCTGGGTTCAGATCTGGCCTCAGACACTTAACACACAGATGCCAAAAGAACAAAACAAAACAAAAAAAAAAAAAAAACTAGCTGTGTGATCTTGGGCAAGTCACTTAACCCCAATTGCCCCCCAAAAAGAAGGAAAAAAAAGATAAAGGGCTAGAACATATTATGCTTTTACTAAAAATCAGGAGTAGCAATCATATCAGACAAGGCAGGAGTAATTTTAAAATATATTTAATTAAAGGAGAAAAAGAGGGAAATAGCTATCTATGCAATATACATATATACATAGTGTGTGTATACATACACACATATGTATATGCATGTCTGTATATATTTGTATGTATTTCTAAAAAGTTCCATAGACCATGATTTTTTCAGTACTTAATATATGTGTATGTTTGCACATGTGCACATGTGCACACATGCATGCACATACACATATCTCAAATAATATAATATCTAAATATTTAAAAGAAAAGCTAAATTTCTTATAAGTAGAAATAGATGTTAAAATTGTAATAGTGGAGTAGCTCAATGTATCCTTTTTAGAACTGGACAAATCTGATCAAGAAATAAACAAGAAAAACTTTAAGGACATGAACACATAAATTTTTAAAAATTTGTGCGTGATATCTGCCAAATAATGAATGGTAATAGAAAGGAACATACATATTTTCAGTTGTGGATGACACTTTTACAAAAATATAACTAAGTATTAGGACATAAAAACCTCACAAACACATGAAGAGAAGCAATATTAGAAAGATCATTTACTGATTACAATATAATAAAATCATTGAAGAAAGTATTAAAAATCAATTTGCAGACTAAATTA
Source organism: Gymnobelideus leadbeateri (assembly GCA_011680675.1). Lineage (NCBI taxonomy): Eukaryota > Metazoa > Chordata > Mammalia > Diprotodontia > Petauridae > Gymnobelideus > Gymnobelideus leadbeateri. The sequence continues at coordinate 22,625 of WOXC01009723.1, forward strand.
ATCTTAAAGATAAAATAACTAAAATCATTAAAAATTTATGACAACAATGAGACAGCATAAAAAATTGAAGGGAGACAGTTAAAGCAGCCTGTAGAGGAAATTTTATGTTTTTAAACACTTTCATCAACAAAAAATAAAAGACACATCAATAAATTGGGCATGCAACTAAAAAACTCAGTAGCATAGTAAGAAATTGAATACCAAACCAAAAATCCTGAAAATCAAAGACAAGATTAATAAAAATACAAAATAAGAAACTATATATTTAAAAATAAAAGTAGGGGCGGCTAGGTGGCACAGTGAATAGAGCACTGGCCCTAGAGTCAGGAGAACCTGAGTTCAAATCCAGTCTCAGACACTTCACACACGCGCGCGCGCGCACACACACACACACACACACAAAACTAGCCTGTGACCTTGGGCAAGTCACTTAACTCCAATTAGCCTCCAAAAAGGAAAAAAAAAGTAAACAGTACAAATGAAATACCAGAGGAAAAAACCCAGTACTAGATGGATTTACAAGCAAATTCTATCAGCCAAAAATTAATGAATTCCAATTATTATATAAACTTAAAAATATAGGAAAAGGAATCCTACCAAATTTCTTTTATGATGCTTCTTGATTCTTGATTCATAAGCCATATAGAATCAGGGATAGGGAAGATGAAAGAATGAATGGGAGTGTAGATAGATTTGGGAAAGTATTAGTAATACACAAAACAAAAATCAAGTGTGTGGAAATCATGAGGTGAATTTAAATGGGAATAAAAAGAAAGGGAAAGAAATAGTTACTGGGGTTTTGGTGAGGGTAAGATGGGCAGGAGGATGGAAGTTGATAACATCAAATATAGAGCTAGTTTCTAATAATAACCTTTTTATTTGTTACGAAATCTCCTTTTGCATTTTCTTGCTAGTAATATGGTTTTCCTCTTTGTGTATTACTAACACTTTCCTAAATCTTTCCTAAAGCTTCTTAAAGCCATATAGAATCAAAACAGAAAGAGACACTATAGATTAATTTCCCTATTGGACACTTCTACAAAAAGTTAAAATAAAATATTAGTAAAGGAAGTACAGAAACATATCAAAAAAAGTAATACACTATGACCAGTTTGGATTTTTACCAATAATGTAGTATTGGTTCAATATTAGAAAAACTATTAACACAATTGACATATTAACATAAAAAGAACACCAAAATTCTTACAATGAAATTATCATATAGGGAATGAAACTTTTGACAGATATAACACTTATTTCATTAAAAATAATAGAATGTATAGTTATAAATTAAACTTCCACTAACATGGTTAGTACTAATATCTAAAATCAGAAGCTCGTACTATATGTAATGGTGACAAATTAAGGTTCTTTCAATATCTAAGGTAAAGCAAGTTCACTATCACCACTGCAATTTGCTATTGTTCTCCAAATGCTAGCTACAATATGACAAGAAAAAGAAATTGTGGGGCAGCTAGGAGGCACAGTGAATATAGCACCAGCCATGGAGTTAGGAGTTCCTGAGTTCAATTCTGGCCTCAGACATTTAACAATTACTAGCTGTGTGACCTTGGGCAAGTCACCTAACCCCAGTTGTCCTACTTTCCTCCTTCAAAAAGAGACTAAAAAAGAAAAAGAAATTAAGAGAATAAACATAGCAAAGTAGAAACCAAACTATCACTGTTTGCAAACTATATGATGTACTTGGAGAACCCTAGAGTTAACTAAAAAAAAAAAAATTAAACATAATTACAATGAAGTTGCACAAGAAAAAATAAACCCAAGAGGATCATCAACACATCTGCATATTACCAATGAGACACAGTAGGAAGAAAATTAAAGAGAAATCCCATTTAAAATATAAAATACTTGGGAACCCAACTACTGAGATACATACAGGAGTTATATGAATACAATTACAAAACACCATTTACAGTAACAAAGGCAGACCTAAACAATTAGAAAAAATGTTAATTGTTCAGTGTTAGTCCAAGCCAAAATCATTAAAATGACAATAACACCTAAATTAAGTTACATATTCAGTGCCATAGAACTAATTAAGATATTAATAAGATTCATCTAAACAAACAACTGACCAAGAAATTCAAGAGAAAAAACGAGGGGAAAGTGGAGAGGAATGGTTTGTAATATGATCAGATCTTAAACTATACTCCAAAGTAGTAAACAATGAAATGATTTGGTACTGGTTTGAAAATAAAGATACTGATCAGTGGAAGAAATTATGTATACAACTTATCAAAGCAAATGAATCTGAATACTCCACCTACCAGAGTAAGGATTTACTATTTGACAAAGACTCCTAGAAAAACTGTAAAGCAGTTTTGCAGAAATTAGGGATACACCAGCATATTATACCATATACCAAGATAACCTCCAAAAGGACACATGACCTAGATATGGAAGATGACTTCATAAACAAATTAGAGAAGCAAGGAAAAAATTACCTTTTACATCTATAGATAGGGGAAGAGTTCATGACCATAAAAGGGATTATGAGGATCACAGAACATGAACAATTTTTATTGCAGGGATTGTGGCTTACTCTGCTGTCCTCTTTGTCAAGTTGATTATCATAGAAGATGGGGGTGGGACAGCAGATGGACCCTAAGGATGAAATACCTGGAAAGAACTAAGCTACCAGCTCTAAACTCCTCATGAATATGTTCCCTCTTCTGCTCCCTGGCCATTTTCCTCCCTGTAAATATCTGGATATTTATTGCTTTGAAAACTACAATCAATCAAAGCTGCACTTATTGTTCTATTCACTGTCTTTCTGATTGTGATTCCCTAGACCAAAGCTCTCTTCCCTGGCTACCACTCCCTTATATGTTTTCCAACCCATTAAGATGCAAGCTACTCAAAGACAGAGACTGCCTCTGTTTTGTATTTGTATCCCAGGGCTTAGCACTGTGGTTGGCATACAGAAAGCTCTTAAATGTTTTTCCTTCATTCATCCATAAAAATGTTCTGCATACTTGTTCACTCTAAATTTTGTATCAACAGCAACATATCATCAGTGTTGTTTTAAGAAACTGTTCAAAAGAGTGTTAAGTCAAGAAGAAAAGGCAAGATTTAAAAACCGTATTGCATTCTGTGAATGTTTTATGGGTTTTTCTTATAAAACCCCTCTCTTTGAAGAGAGACAAAGAGAGAAAAACAAATATAGAGACAGAGAAAGAGAAAAGAGAGTGAGATATGTAGAGAAAGAGACAAGGACAAAGAGAGACAGAGATAGACAGTGAGCTTTATTATTTTCCCTGTTGTATCATTCACAATGCCAGGATCCCATGTCAAAGCTACTGCTTTTTTCCTGGAGAGCACTGTGTATTGTACTTTAATCTCATTTTCTTGGGAAGCTTCCTTCTTTTCTATTAGCAGAACATGAAGAAACACTTGTTTATTATGAGATAACTGAATTTGATTCCTTTCCCTTAGTGCTGTCTGTTGTTGGCATTTGTGCCAAGACAAGTTGACTATGACATAAACAGCTCAAGAATAAACAGCCAGAAACCTTGTGTTCCAAGAGAATCCCTTTTGCCAGCTAGGGTGAACTATGCCTTTAAGAATGATTCACTGGTTTAAGGGAAAATCACATTTCTCTCTTCTAATCCTTATTACCTCTCTCCACCACCCAATTTTTATTTAGTTAAGATTGATAAACTGCCCACTTCCTATAGGACTAAGGAAACTCTTAGACCCAAATATAATATTTAAGAGCAAAACAGGACAAAGACTATCTGAAAGAAGCAGAAGGAGTAGATATCACCAGGCACCTGATAGAAGTCATTACTATTACAAGGCATTGACTTTGTCTATGAGCTCTCTGTCAGAAAAAGTAACAAAAATGGTGTCATATAGGATTTTTTTTTTATGACAGGAGAAATTCATTTTTGTAAGAGGGATACTGTTGCTTTTTTTCCCTGAGACTAACCTAAAAGGTTGAATTTATCTATATAAAAGGGACAGTAAGTATAACAGGCTACATTTTTATCCACATTTTTCCAGGGCATACAGTGATACTATACAAATGGAAAATTCTCAAAATAACTCTGTATAAAGGCAGAGGGCATAATGCCAAATGGTAACTCTTAGAGGCTTTGAAAATTGTTAGCATTTCTAAAGCAAAGCAGATTTCAAAAAACTGTCTCCTTACAATAACCCTGTGAGTGGGGTAATGCAAGTTTCATTATTTTACAGATGAGTACATTGAGGCTGGAGAGATGAAGTGACTTTTGCCCATGGTCATCCAGGGATTATGTATCAGAGCTGAGACTGAATTCTAGGTCCAAGGCTTTCTCCTTATTCCGTATGTACTTCTGTGTTACTTTTCTATCTCTTTATATCTCGCTGGAATAGAATCTAGAGGATCTATTGATGGAATCTGGGGAGGAAAAGTCTATACTTACTGCAAGTAAAGAAGAAACCATTGAGTTGAGGAGGTAAGCACCAATTATTTATATGGGTATTGTAGCAATGGTTACATGGCTAGCACATGAGGCTTTCAGCACCAAAATGAATCTTCTCTCACTTCCCTAGGTAATGGTTCATACTCCTCATTTGTAACTTGTGTTTTATTCTCAAGTATGGCATCTTTTTCATATGCATTAAACATATACACATACACACACATAAACACCATTTACACACATGCATTTAGATATACAATATACTTACACATATATATGTGTATGCATGTCATATATATTTATAATATTTTACTTGTGATATATACACTCTATTTCAATTGATATGTTGTGTTTTTATACCTCTTCCCCAAACACCTTCTTCACAGTTTTTCTGTTATATTCAAAATATAAGTGTATATATTCTCTACCTGTTGTTCAACTCATCTATACCTGTGGGGAGCCAAAGAGGTCTTATCCAGGACTCAGATAAGTACCTCGATATCAGTGGACCCGAATATCAAAGACCTCTTTGAGATGCAACTTTTATTCAAGTTAGCTCCTGAGTTCTTTTGATATGGGTTACACTTAAAAGGATGTTGTTTGAGTTCTGAGACTAATAGGCTCTGCCCCAAGACTTTACTTGTTCAAAACCAAAACATTTGAACTTTTAGGTGGTCTGTTCCTATTCAGATATACTTGATGATGCAGCTTTGGTTTCAGGCCTTGAAGCCAGCTCTCAAGACATACCATCACAAAGAGAGTATAGACTGACATCCACTGAAGTCTCTATTGGTCATTGTACTTGATCTGAATTGTCCTGCCTTCATTTACATTCTTATAGTCATGTATATATTGTTCTTATGACACTGCTTTCCTCACTCTGATTCAGTTCATACATATATTCCATGTTTCTCTGAATTCTTCAGTTTCATTGTTACTTCTGGTAAGGTTCAATAATCCAGGGCATCCCAAAAATCTTAGTCTAGTTTTAGACTCTAATAGATGAAAACTGTATTAAGACTTTGGAGAGACCCTGGATTATATCACTTTGGAGAACTTTTGATGTAAGGACCTTAAATCTGCTTTCTAACAAGAATTCATATTAGAACTGCAAAAAGCTTGGGAAGGGGCTTTTATTTTTCCAGGTGCCTATTGTCATGACTTCAACATGCCAGTAGAGCTTGGGCAAGACAGGCAGAGATGATCTGGGCACAAAATGCTGCACAGCCAAGGGCATGTCCAAGACTGATGCCTTAGTAATGACTGGGGAAAGGGGGAGAGAGACTTTATGGTGCATAATCCTCTCAATAATGCTAGGGGATAGGTGCTATAATTATTTCCATTTTACAGATGAGATAAAAGAGGTTAAGAGACTTACCAAGAGTCACACAGCTGGAAAGTATCCAAGGCCAGATATGAACGCAAGTCTTTCTGTCTCCATCCCTGGTGCTTTCTCCGTTGCTCCACCAAGCTGTATGTGAACATTGTGTGGTAAGAAATAAAAACACAAGGGGCCGAGGGGACGCCAATGGCGGCGGCCGCGGCGGCAACTCGGGCGGGCTGGAGACCGGGGCTCCTGTGTCCGGCCCGCCGCGGCTTCGCTTGCCACGGCCGCCGGCCCGGCCCGGAAAGAGGGGCAGAGCCCGAGGACTCGACGCGGAGCCGGATGTCAGGATCCTGCCCACCCAGAAAATCTTGCAATGATTGGATTGGACCCCCAGATAGATATTCAAACCTTCGACCGATCAGATTTTACATCCCTGAAAATGAAACTCCATTGGAACAGCAGCTTAGGAAATTAAGACAAGAAACACAAGACTGGAACCAACAATACTGGGCAAACCAGAATCAGACATTTATTAAGGAAAAAGAAGAATTTATTCACTCAAGATTGAAAGCTAGAGGTCTGGGATTGAAAGATGAAACAGGTAAAAAAATAACATTGAATGCAGAAGAAATGGCTGATTTTTACAAGGAATTCTTAAGTAAAAATTTTCAGAAGCACATGAACTATAACAGAGACTGGTACAAACGTAATTTTACTATCACCTTGTTCATGGGAAGAGTGGCCCTAGAAAGAATGTGGAAGAGGCTTGGATTCAAACAGGTGAAGAAAGACTAGAAGCCCACCTTCGTCTGCCTTCACCAGCTCCCATGCTGGCCATCCGGATCAGGCACTGTTGCGATTGTGATAGCCTATTTACCTCAAGCATCATTATATCATATGGAAGTGACTGACAAACTCAGCTTGTGTGGATGTTAAAAAAAATTTTTTTTTAAGTGTAACAAAAAGTCTTTCAGAAGTTTTTGCACTGAAGGTCACTTTTGTATTCCCTCCCACAACCCAAGCAATTAAAGTAATTTGCATGACCTGGAAAAAAAAAAAAAGAAATAAAAACACAAGAATTCAGAAAAGCCATGAGAAGATTTGCATGAACTGATGCTAAGGTGGTGATGATGACAACAATGTAAATGGAAGATCCATAAAAGGAAGGTCAACTCCAAGAAGGAAGGTTGACTCCAAGGGATAGACAAGCCAGGAAGGGTCCAGATCAAGGAAGAGATGGCAGAGCAGACATGTGTGACTACTAGAACAGAATATGGTGGATATACATCATTAGTCAAGGTGTCAACACTGGTTATTTTTGCTTGATTTCTTTCCCTTATCAAAAGGAAGAATTCAATCTGGAGGGGGTAGAAATGACTGTGACATAAAAATGAAAAAAAAAAACCATAAATAAAGGAGCCACACACAATCTATGTGTGTTTGTATATATATATATATATATATATATATATGTATGTATGTATGTATGTATGTGTTTATGTATGTGTATGTATATATAGCGAGATGTGTGTATATATGTATACAAAGATATATATACACACTGTGTATGTGCACATGCTTATATTATGTGTGCATACCTATCCGTGTATGGCATTCATGCATACATATGTAAATGTGCACATTTAAATATGTAAGATAACCATTACTATAATATACGTATATTGTGTATATGTACATGCACACATAAATATCAGTGTACTTGAACAATACGTTTATATACTTATAATGCAGGCACACTTTGTGTAAATGTATATTAGCATGCATGTGTATATATGCACATGTGTGTATGCATGTGTCTATATATAAATGTGTATGTGGGTATGTGTGTGTATACATGTATATTGGAGAGAGAGAGTAACTTGGGTGGTGACAGCTCTCTCACCCAAGAAGGTCACAGTAATGGTGATTGGATTACAGCAGCAGGTAGCCGACCTGGCAGCTGATACATAAGAACCATTAGGAATTCCTCTTTGCCAGCTGTTGTAGGCACTGCCCCCATTCCCTACTTCACTGATGCCTTGCCTGGACACATGCCTTATTGTAGGTAGTTTCAGTATGCTTTGAACTGAGCTTCCTTTTTGCTGACCCACAAGTCAGGCTGTCTCCATCCTTTTGTCTTTTGGAGTGTGAGTACTCCTTGGCTGTGGAAGGGCATTTGATTTCTAACCTGGGACAGTATTATCTCATACATGATTTCACTGATGAATACTACTTGTTTAATACAGATAACACTGAGATGTCAGCTTGGCAGATCTTTTTACTCATGGAATCCACTCACTGTGGCAGATAGACAGTGATGAAGATTGGGACAGATCTCACCTGAGACCTTGTCTTTCTTAGAAGAATGCAGGTAAATACCCAATAACTGGAAATTTTGTTAGACTAATACCTTTGTAAGGAATAACTACATCTAAGGCTATCTTACAGCAACGTAATTATCTTATTTCAGAACTTAGAGCTGGGAGGGGCTTCAACTGCCTTCTAGTCCAAATCATATCTAATTCAGAATCCCCTCTATAACACACCCAAGGGGTGATTCCCAGACTCTTCTTAGAGACCTCAAATGAGGGAGAACTAAAGTATCACAATACACTTTGGAACAGTTCTAACTATTATGACAATTTTATTTTCCATTTTAAGAACTAATTTGACTCTTTTACAGTCTCTACCCATTGTTTTTGATTCTTCTTTCTGAGGTTAAACAGAATGAGTATAGTCCTTCTTACACATGATGGCCCTTCAGATACCTGGCCCCCTTGTGTCTTCTCTTCTCCTTCCAAATATTTCCAGTTCCTTGAACTTAGTCTTAAGTTAAAATATTCAGGTCACTTTACCATTCCTGTTGTTCTTCTCTGGATGCTCTCCAGTTTATCCAGGTAAGTAATGATCCCTGATCTAAACCCCCCTAATGCCCTGACTCAGTACTACCTGATCTAATGGATCCTGCAATATCTCAAATCTTCATTCTTTTTATGTTGAGTTACACAGAGATTCTGCAAACACAAATATATGCTACTTCATTCTTTTCTCAATCTAAGATTTCCAGGAAAGGGATTGTTTTGGCTAGACTCTAGGTAACAGCATCTCTTAGTGATTAAAATAAAATTGCTTTTCTTCCCCTTCAAGCTGGATTTAACATCAGAACCATCTGTCTGTGGTATGCCTTAAAGATAGATGATTGGCAGATATCACCCTTCAGTGAATGTGAGATCAGCCACATCCTTCCCTCACTGGCAGAGAGACCTTCAGGCTTACTTATTACTTGATGTTGTTGGGTTATAAAAGCCCACCTCTGCATGGAAGCTGGTGTTCCCAGGCAATGGAAAGTTGGGCAATGAGACAATTATCCTGAGCGTTCAAGCCAAAAACCTAACTGATAGAAAAGAGGGTTTGGGGTGTAAATCATCCGGATGGTTTGTCTACCCATTCATTTGGAAGATTGCTCTTCCATTTATACCCCAGTACTGTCCAAGTTGATTTTGGAAAGAATGACATCTGGATCTTTCATCTACCAAATAGATATATACTGGACACAAAAATTCTGGCTCTTGGGGCGGCTAGGTGGTGCAGTGAATAGAGTGCCGGCCCTGGAATCAGAAGGACCTGAGTTCGGAGCCGGCCTCCGACACTTAATCCATACAAACAAAAAAACCTAGCCATGTAACCTTGGGCAAGTTACTTAACCCCAATTGCCCTAAAGGGGCGGCTAGGTGGCGCAGTGAGTAAGAGCGCCGGCCTCGGAGTTGGGATGACCCGAGATCAGATCCGGCCTCAGAAAATGAGCACCCACGTATAAATAATGACTAGCCGTGTAACCTTGAGCAAGTTACTTAACCCCAATTGCTTTAAAAAAAAAAATTCTGGCTCTGATTAGTGAAAGGCAAAGCGGTGTACTGGGATGAGTCCTGGAATTTCAGTAAAAGGAACTAGGTCGCAATCTCTACCCTGCTTCTTCATTCCTGTGTACCTTTAGATAGGACATTTAATGTCATATCACCTGAATCTCCTCATCTGTAAAATAAGGACATTGAACTAAAATCCTAGGATCTCTTCCAGCTCTGAATTCTATGGCCATGGGCCATCTCCTACTGGAAGTCTTGCCTAATCCTCTTTTTCATTAGACCCTCTCTCTTCCTTAAGTTGGTTTGAGTAGACTTGCCTATTTGCATCAGGAACCTTGATGGCATCATACAAAGAACAGTGGACTCAGAGTCAAGAAGGCCTGAGTTCAAATCCCATCTCAAAAACTTACTAGGTCCGTCTACCTGGGTAAGACACCGTCTGCCTTAGCTTTTTTATATATAAAATGGTGATAACAATAGCACCTTCATTGCAGGGTGACAATCAAAAGAAAGTCAGAAAACTGAAGTTTCCAGGAGAATGTAAGTTCACTGAAGGCAGGGACTATAGCCTTTTCATCTTTGTATGTCCAGTATCACTTAGGAGTTACGTAGAAGATGCTTGTTCAAGTTAATTAAATTACTTTGGCCAAATGACTAAGTGGTCACAAACTTGTAACCAGAATTGAGTTCATCTATCTCAAGATCTAGGGTTCTCTCTGCTTAATTTGTGGCATATTGTATATGGTGGCCTGTCTAGTATTAACTCACAAAATGATGAATATTTTTTAAAATTAATATATGTTCATTTCTGAATGTGGCCCTTCTCTTTCCCTTACCCAGGAATCCATGCCTTATAGCAAAGACCCAGAACCAGGCCTCTGTGTGACTTTCTTTTCTTAACTCCCTTCCCAATCCTTCTAATATATACACACATTGAACCTTGGGCTCCACTCTTAAGATGATAGGCTCTAATAGGTGATTTTTTGCCTTACCTTGGCCAAAGCCAAGCCTATATGATAGTTAGAGGTCAACTCCACATTATGTGGCCTCCCCTCCCTTTTTTGTGTGTTGCCTTTCCCCTAGAAGTTAAGAGTTGCAATAGATAGGGTACTGGGCCTGGAGTCAAGAACACATGAGTTCAAATTCAACCTCAAACACTTCCCACAGCTGTGTGACCTTGGACAAGTCACTTAACCTCCATCTACCTCAGTTTACCTTTATAGTAAAATGGGGATCATAGTAGCACCCATCACACAAGGTTGTTGTGAAGATTGAATGAGAAAACATTTGTCAATTGGTTAGCATAGTGCCTGCCTGGTAATGTTCATTCACTCCTTCCTTCCTACCTCAGTAGAACTGGGATCTTGGTAGTAGGGACAGTTTTTCCTGCTTATATTTGTATCCTCAGAGCTTAGTACAATGTCAGACACACAGGAAGCACTAGATAAAAGTGTTTATTTAAAGGTTTTTGAAAATCACTTCATCAAAATTGATCTAAACCTGTTTGAAGTCTGACAGTGTATAAAATGTTCAGTATCCACAGTCCCCCACCTTTTCCTTATGTGCATTTTCACATGTCACCTTTGGAGCCAAACTTGATCATTATAATTACATATCAGCTCCAGCATTTAAAAAGAATATTTTCTAAATATGATGACAGGCCACATTTCTTCAGGATTAACTTTTCTACCTCTTTTCTCCCCTCCTTAGAGGGGCACCCCCAGGGAGGCCTGGTTAGTCAAGAGAAGGAGTTTCTCCAGTGATAACTTTGAGTTTGCACTTGCGTGACATTTCCACAAGAGAACTGATGTAAGACTAAGAAAAAATATAATAAATTCCTGTTCGTGAAGCATGTCATCAAGTGGGCAGCCAGGGAGGCCTGGGTGTGTTTGTGTCCAATTCTGTCAGTCACAGCCAGGCTTCCTGTAAAAGGGATAGCCAAGTGTCATGCTTCAGGCGATGAGCAGATAAAGAAGGCCATGCTTGTCTGGTTGCATCAGATGGAGAATTTGTGACTGAAACCATGTCAGGGCCCAGGATGCTGTGTTAAACCATTCAGAAACAAAGCCATCCTTGGGAGTTTCTCATCATAGACATGGTGTGTAAAGGAGCAGTGTGATTTGTAAGGGCCCTAAAAGGTTTCTTGGCCCTAAATGTCTCCTACGTGTATCTTCGTAGGCACCTGAAATGCCCATGTTAAATCCTTTCTTTGGAGGAGATGGAGTTAGGGGAAGGGGGAGAATATTATCTGATTTGATCCCCATAACAACCCTGAGAGATAGGTGCTATTATGATCTGCATTTTATAGAGAAGGAAACTGAGGTAGAGTGACTAGTCCAGGGTCATAGAGTTAACTAGTTTCTGAGGTTGGATTTGAACTTAGGTCATCCTGACCCCAAGCCCAGCACTCTATCTACTGTGCCATCTAGCTGTACCTAATAACCATTTGGGCTCTGATAATGAACACCTGATGAATATTGAACCATAATCATGTTATTATTAAGTAAGTATTATGTACAGATCCTAAGGAAGACACAAAAATGAAAAAGACATTATCTCTAACCTTCAGGGGCTTACAGTCCAGTAGAGGGAGGTAAGCCATTTATAAATTTACATATGATCTTATCTCCTCTGGGATCAAATGTGAATTCCTCTGTCTGGCAAAGTTCTTCAAAAATCTGGCCCCAGGTTACCTTTCCAGCCTTATTACATTCTGCAGTCCTGTTAGATTGGACTTGCTGGTTCTCACCCACCACCTCCTTTCCTTTGACTGTCCCCCATTCCTGAAATGCATTATCTGCTCCCTCTTAGAATCTCTATTTTTCTTCAAGACTCAGCTCAAATGCTGCCTCATATATGAGACTTTTCCAGAGTTCCCCCAGTTGCTAATGCTTCCCTCCCACCCCATCACCTTGCATAACTGGATGGATCTTATGTATAAGATCTATGTATGTGCTTGTCTCCCCTGAGAAGATGTTAAACTCCTTAAAGGAAGGGACTAGATTATTTTTGTTTTGTATACCCAGAAGCTAGTGCATCACGTCTCATATAGTAGGCACTTCAAAAAAAAAAATAAACTTGATCAATTGGTGATAAATACCTATGGCAAAGCAAAGTGCTGTAAGGTTAAATGAGGTGGGATCACGGATCAAGGTGCTCTCTGGAAGAGAGTATTTGATCTAGGTCTTCAAGGATAGGTAAGAAATGAGAAGGAGAAGAGGGGAGCAGCATCTCCTACAAATACCACAGTATAAATAAAGCAAAGGAGCAGCTTAGAGAAAGGCCATTAATCCAGTTTAATTTGAGCAAAGAGGAGGCAAGGCGGAGAATACTTTGCCATAAGAGTGGCAACAGACTACAGAGGGTCATGAAAGTCGGGTTAAAGAGTTTAGACTTGATATGGTACAGAGCACAAGAGACATCACAGCATCATTAAATGGCATCTGGGTGGCAGGGTGGATAGAACTCTGAACATGGGAGTCAAGAAATTCAAATCCAGCCTTAGACACTTACTATCTGGGTAACCCTTGGAAATTCATTTAACTATCCCCAATCTCAGTTTCCTCATCTGTTAGAGGGGAGTAATAGTAGCACCTGCTGTTATTGGGAGTTATTGTGAGAATCAAATTGGATGTTTGTAAAACCCTTAGCAAGCCTTAAAGATAAATGCTAGCTATCATCATTAATCATCATCATCATCCTCAGACTCCTGAATCAGACAAGCTAGTCCCCTAGCAAGGTGGGAAAGAAATGGATAATGAAGGAAATAAGTTTTGGGGAGCATGAGCCACTAACATGTTGGGCAGATTTGGATAGAGATTCCTTGGATCAGGGCAGATAGCCAGGACAGCCTGTGATCTCTGTGCACTTGAGATATAAATAAATATATATTTGAGGGCAAAGAGGTGAGAGAGTTCTCGGAGGGTGATGGGAAGCTACTAAGCACAAAGCGTTTACCATTTTACCTCCAAGTATACAGCTGAAACTTTAAATATTAAGTCACAAGAGACCGACATATTTGAATGCAAACTTTTATCTAAAAATGTTTACACCAAGTCCTTACGTAGTGGTATCACATTTTTTTGTAACAGAAAACTTTGTTTGACAAAAATCACAATATATATTTTCCCTATATTCACCATTGATAAAAAATATATTACAACATTTGATATGTCATCACAAAACACAAGCCTTTGTAAACACAGCAGGTAATATAGTCCTTGTATTCAAAAATCTTTGTGAGATTTCAGCTGAGAAAAAAAATGTTGTTAGATCTATTTAAGTCAATGAAAGGAGGATTTTAAAAATCATTTTTGTCTTCAATAGATCTCTATTTTTAGGGGGAAATATGAACTATGAGGAAATAAAATTATAACAACTCTAGCAAACATTATGTAATATTCAACTTGGACTGGAGTCAGACTTTCATTTATGCCAGTTTTCCAGGTTATTAATAATTGTTTGTACACAATTTATTATAATGGAAGGACTTGGTACTTGAAGATAGTTTTCTACACTCCTGCAACTCAGATGATTTCAGGTTTTCAATATTTTAGAAGAATCAAAGAATTTGAGATGATTTTTCTGGTCAATCAAACATGCACTTTTCTTCTTAATTCCTGTCACCAAATTTTCTACAAAAAACTCCAGATGTAGAGTAGATTTACATGTGCAACAATAAAATAGCAAGGCTACCTCAACTGTCTTTTCAGAGTGCTCTTTTGTAATTACATGCTCACTGTAGCCATTTCTCCAGGCTCAATGCAAACACCATGTCAATATTGTTTTTAAATGAATTTCCCTCAAACCCTGTGAAAGTTCAAAGAATGGGAAGAAGTTGGGTGTGCTTTCTGGCCCATTGCTTGCAAGCATTAGAAGGCTAAGGCTAACATTCAACCAACAAGATAGAGATTTCATTTGTCACTAGAAGAATTAAAGTTCCCTACTGATAGAAATTCTCCAATTATATGGAAAAGGATAAGCTTCCTAAGTTTACCTTCAAGGATTGAATGACACATTTAGCAATTAAAACATTTTCCAGCTCTCTACTGAAACGTGGTGAGAAATCCAGATTTTTATAGCAATAATTGTGCCAGAGTAAAGAAGAAAAGTCTACTAGGAAAACAGTGGTTTGAATTTCTTCTCTTCAAAGTCCCTAACAAAATAAAAACAATGCCTTATTCTGATATTTATGGGCACAAAAAGTTCCATTTAGAAATAAGAGTCAATGAAGGCACCACTTGTATTTTTATTCCCAATCTTCCAAGGCCATCTGTGATACTGAGATTTGTAAATTCTCCCCTGGGAAATGCTTTGGCAAGACACTGGACTCCAGTAAGGCTATTTGCTATATACTCTGGATCAGGGTGTATTTACATAGAGGTTACCAAACAGGATTTTCGTGTTTTGGAAAGACTCATTTAGGAGAAATCTTTTCAGATTTCAAATATGGGGAGGGGCGTTCAGTTGCAATTAATAATTTTAAAATAGGTCCAGTGTTAAATAATCAAAATGAAAGCACTCTGGAATGGGATCTATTTAGTATCACACACTAGACCAGTTTCAGTTGTTGGGCACAAGTTAATTACTAGATCAAATAGCCACTCTGATCTAGCCATGAAGATGATGACCAGTTCAGATCAATCACCTAGGGTTCTGTCAACTACTTATTGTGACTCCAGATCTATCCCCAAATTTGTTTGGTGGCTCCATAAAGGCTCAATACTTAAAATTTTTTGAACTCTCTCAACTCAAAAAGAGCTATATGTTTTCTGACATAATTGTGCATACTAATAGACAAAAGCACATGGATTGGACTTTGAAATTATGTGCAATAATTTGTCTTCAACCAAGAAGCAGAAATAATTCACTGACCACACATAATTATGGAGCATGCGTGATAGAGTACACAGAAAGGCTATGAATCAGCAATTCCACACACATATTCCCGAAGGTGCAAACATGGTCTAGTGAATCAATATTATAAACCTTATTAAAAAGGGCTTTAAATATGGTTATATGTGATACAATTGTAACACCAATAAGTTTAGATCCATAATATTCAAGCTTTAAATCTTAAATACATATTTACATGACACACCATAATGAGAGCATGATTAATTGGCCAATGATGGAAAGATGGAAGGCCTTATAGGTTTACTTAAGTGGGATGACACCAATTTTTGAAAAGCAAGAAAGAAAAAGTTATTCTTGTCATACGAATTTTCATTTCTTCTAGGAAGGATGCCTAGGTGTTTTTATAGTGGCCCTTTAATTAAATCCAGTGTGCAGTGAAAATAAGGTTCATTTTCCCTTGCAGAAGAAATATAGATATGTCTTTAGAAGTAAGTATGTTGGCAGTCTACATACTACTAATCAAATTCTTCTCAATTTATTTTTCCTCTTTCTGTAGCTAAGGTCCATCCATGCCTCCTCCCCTCCAAAATGCAAATAATATAGATAGAGAGAGAGAAAAAGAAACTTGGCCATGTCCTAATATTCTGTTTTTTTTTTTTTTAATATAAGCAATTGGGGTTAAGTAACTTGCTCAAGGTTACACGGCTAGTCATTATTTATGTGTGGGTGCTCATTTTCTGAGGCCGAATTCTATCTCGGGTCATCCCAACTCCGAGGCCGGCACTCTTACTCACTGTGCCTAGCTGCCCCTATGTCCTAATATTCTAATCATGGGAAAATTGATGTTTCATTTTCCTAGCAGTTATGCAGGAGGCCATTTTTGTTTCCATAGCCTTGCCCCTTACAGACCATATACCTCATCTTCCTCATTATGTTTTTGAGTACATTTCAGTAATCCAAAAGAACTGTCCTCAAATAAAAACAGGTGTCCTGGGGAAACAAAAACTGGAACTCTTGGAGAATTAGGTCATTGCAGTTCTCTGGAATGCATGATGGATTTCACTCTAGAGAAGTTACAAGCAGTTATGGACTTTATTTTCTACATGTGTCCATAGATTGAGTAAATTCAGATAGATATTGGCTGTTCTAAATGATGTGATTAAATCAGTTACACCATCATCAAACCAGTGTTTTGGGGCATGTTTTCAAAAACCTGTGCAATAGTCAATGAAATGGTGCATTTGGAGATAGTCAAGATAGCAAGTAGAGAAGAGTGACACTGTGGGTTGGGTTTTGTTTTTTGGGTTTTTTTGTTTTTGTTTTTGTTTTTGGTGAAAATAACTATGGCCTTGTCTCTAGATCATCATTTTGAGTGGGGGGCTGGGAGGAAGGTAGCATCCTGATATTACCCCCTGCCCCTTATCACCAGGCATGAATCAATGATTAAAAATTAGTAGTAGGTGGGGCGGCTAGATGGCGCAAGGGATAGAGTGCTGGCCCTGGAGTCAGGAGGACCTGAGTTCAAATCCAACCTTAGACACGTAACACTTACTATCCTGTGACCTTGGGCAAGTCAATTAACCTCAATTGCCCTTCCTTCTGCTCTCCAAAAAGCAAAAAAAAAATAGTGGTAGTAAAAGAGGGATCTCTTTATGGCACCCCAGAAATCATATATCATAACAACTCAGTGCCAGGTCTCAGTGATATAATCTGTAGAATAGGTCCAGAAAATTCTTGATTGTTCAAATTTGTATCAGTTTTCAATCCTGTTTTCAAGGCCAAAATGCCTTGGTAGATTTTGTTCTGGGCCAGATGCAGGTGAACTAAATATGGTTTGTTGAAAGTCTCACTTTGTTTTGCTATACAATGCAATCAAATCTCTGTATCCCTTACAACAAATTTACCTACCAAACCCTTACTGAACATTGAACTATCATGACTTAGGAAATCCATGATAAGAAGCTTCATTTCTTGGCAAATATTTTGATCTTTTAGGATAAACACATTCTACTATTAACCTGAATGGCCTCTCTAAACGTGCATTTTTAGTATTTTAATGCAGTGTTCCATTTCAACCCATCAAAAGACAATTACCATAATAAGTTCTTAGACAAGGTTAGAATATGCAGCAATCAGGAACTCTGGAGAGAAATGAAATTGTGCCAATATCTATTTTTTAAATGCTACCTAAGGCATGCTGCCTCTATTTTTGAGATAATATTTGGCAGCACTTAAAAATTAGAAGTAGAGCCTGAAAGTACATTGAAAAACATTATTTCCCCACTATACTCACTTGAATTTATCCAAGGGATGTCCAGTAATTCTTAATAAAAATGTTGTAATCACAATCACAGGAGATGATTTTATCCTATACATGGGTTGCTTCCAATAAGAGGAAAGGTTCAATTCATTCATTTCTATAACACATTTCAAAGAAACATGCAAAAACCTATGCACAATTTTTTAAAAATGAGTTGATAGAGGAAATTGAATTAGCTATGCCTTTCCCATCTTCCTTCTGAAGGAAAGGTGCCATTAAAGGAAATCAAATTGTTATGGAAACAAGGAGAGAACTTTATTGCTTATGGTGATGTCCAGCTCCAATAAAGACTGGAGAGGATAAACTATTGGTATGAGATGACTCAAATGATCTTTTTTTGTTCCACTCCATTTCTGATTGTAAAAGACAGCCAAGATTCTCAGTGAGAAGCCTTTGGGAAGTCAGCTGGGCATTTTAAAAATAGGAGTAAAATGCACCACTAACTTACCCAGTGTGGGAGGTAATGAGTTGAATTTTAGTGTACCCAGATCTCATTGACATCAAGGAAAATCCCATAAACTATTGAGGTTGCAGCATAGCTAACAAATCATGTGGGCTTGAATGAAACCTGGTCAAATAAGATTAACTATAGAGGAAGAGATAGAGGTTTCCAAATTGGATTGCTTTTCCTTTTCTTATTTAAAGTCTTTCCATCTCAGTTCTCCACCTCTCAGTGTCTAACCAGTTTAAAGACTGTATAATTCATGATATGGTACAATTTAGCCAGCAAAGTTTTGGACAATAATACTGGATAGCTTGTTTCTTTTTGTCCTATCTATGGTATTAAATTAATTTTGCTGAAATGAGGTAGATAATTCAACTGGGAATACTGAGGTGTGGGTCAAAGTTTACATACTACACATATGTGTGTGGGCATATGTGTGTGTATGGACAAATATGTATCTCTACATCGGATAAGACCTTTGATTAATTGATATAGGGAACCCCCAATGGTGAAATTCCTACCAATGCAGATCAGCAACTATTCTTCTTACAGAGTTGCCAAGGACATTGAGAATTTAAGTGGCTTGAGCATTATCACAGAACCAGCACGGGTCAGTGAAGACCGTTGAATCTTCCTCAGTCTAAGCCACTGCCCTCTATCATACAGCTTCTCTCTCTGTATATGTATACACATACATATTAGATACAAACATTTATATACATATGTGTTTGTATATATGTATGTACAAAATACATGCAACACACATAGGTGGGCATATGTTCTCCTCTCTATATTTAGTCATGACCACCATTATTCTCCTTTCCAATTCTCTTTAGGCTTTAAAGGTTATGCTTACGTGACTACCCAGTCCAACACAGTATAGTAAAAAGAGTCTTAGACTTGGAATCAAGAGACCTGATTCTAACATTTCCTCTAGTAATTAGTCTGTCTGATCATGAGCAACTCAGTCTCTGTGAGACTCAACTATGGTCATTTTTAAGAGGGAATACAAATACTTAGAATTATGAGGAAAACATTTTGGAAACCATTTAGTGCTATGTTAACATGATGGGTATTTTTTCATTTTAATTTATTTTAAATTCAGGTATTTGGGTCACCTTTTTTTTGTTTGTTTTTAGATCTATCACGCAGGCACATCCACAATTAATTGAAAAAAGGAATTCATTCAGCTGTGGGTGTCAGTCCTTCTCAGGAGAGGTGGAATTACAAGTTCCATATCTTATTGCATGGCTCAAGAAATGTAAGTAAGTATGAACTGCTATCTGGGGGTCTAATATTATGATGCTATCTACAAAGCCCAAGTATAAAAGATTGGACATTACATTTATTCTACATATCTTCCTTAAGTGTGACTGGAAAATATGTGTGATGAATTTGGCTTAAACTAATCAAATTCACTAACTCACTGGATTCCACTTTCTTGTGAAGACAGGACTACTGGAGACTGAAAGACAGGGACAGGAATGGAAGGCTTGCTTCCTTGCAGAGTTTCAAAAGTGGCCTTTTTCTTGGCCTATGCTTAATTCCAGGTAGCCTTTAGCAAAAGGAGCTGGGAAACATCTCAATATATCTTATAATCTTTGTTTTCAAAGTTGGAAAGAGTTGTTTAGAGTTAAGATGAAAAAAATGACACCAGTTCTCATCAGCCTCTTTGAGAGTACCAAATGAAATGTGTCACTGGGTAGGAGGGGGTTGACATGTTTCCTGAAAACTCAGGATCATTGTAAATGGAGGAAGTATTAGTAATGGTCCCCCAATTTGACTCAACTTAAATTAGAATCAAATTGGCTACTACAAAGAAGTCACAAGAAAACAGCTTTAGAACCATTCCATTCAAATGGGACTAAATGAAGGTGTCATCTATCAACTTGAGTTACCGTTACACTAAGGTGCTGTCTACCTAAAGCAGTCCAGAATGGATGTATACACATAGGGAACGAGGGAGTTGATGAAACCAAACTTAGTATGGCAACTGATTATTTAAAAAAAAACAAGGTTCACGACTAATATGATACAATTCAAAAATTGTCCTAAACCAGTTCGTATAAGTTTCAATGGAACCTAAGTATCAAGCATTATTTAAGCTGATCATGGCAGCTACAAATAAATAGAGATAACTGTAGACCTACATCCATGATGCATTTTGAATCAGGCTGTTATTCCCACAATCTCCATTTCTCCATCTGTCCTATTGGGAATCAACTAGGATCATTATTTTTTAAGAGCACAGTCCCCACCAGCTAGTGAATGAACTGAGGCTATACAGTTCAGTCATGAAGATAAACAACCACCTTCTTTCAGCACCTGTACTCCAGGGCTGCCTGAGGGGGCTTTCCATTGTGGTCCAACTGCTCTGAGTGCTGCTTCCAAGGGGTCTGGAAGCTAAATCATACCCTCAGGAAGAAGGACAGAAAGCCTTCCCAGTGTCACTCTTAGCCATAGCTCTCACAAGCATCACTGAGACAACAGTCCACTCAGGAAAGCAGACAAGTCACAGGTTGATGGGTATGGTACTTTGCATGGTGGTGAGCTGATGATGGATTTGTGTTCAGTATCTAGGAGGTCTTCCCTTCTGGCCCCCATCCATGCTTCGTTCTCCTCTGACGACTGGAGCATCTTCCTTCATTCTGTGATTTGCAAAATGTTGTGACTGTGAGAGTCCCCTGTGAGGCCTGAGGAATTGATGGACCCTCTCTTGAGGATCCTGTTCAGTATGTCCTTCCAGCATTTCTTGTACTGATGCCTTAGTAAAGAGTACACGAAGGGGTCTGATGCTGCTTTGCTGTAAGCCAAACACTTGGACAAGACTCCCCAGTGATAACTGATGGGGCCAATGTATGATAATTCTACCAGCCTGGAAAAAAATGAAGGGAATAATTATTTTAAAAAATACATATCATTTATTTGTTTTGTTTTGTTTTCACGTCATGATTATTTCTGGAAATTCCTCCTTCTTTGCCTTTCTTCCAAACTCTCTAGATTGAGTTGTCCCTTGTAAGGAAGAGAAGCAGTGAAGGCAGGCCACCCAAACCAGTAGTGACCTACTCTGACAGTGTGTACAACAATGTGCATTCTGTCTTACTAGTGAACTGTCATGAGGAGGGAGGGGCATCTCATTATCTTTTTTTTTTTTAAGATCACTATTAACTTTCCAATTACTTATACCTAGGCTTCTTTTTAGTAATATTTTTAAATTTATGCTGCTGGGGTTAATGTAAACAGGGTTATTTTGAAGCCATATATATTAGTTCATACTGATATTCCCATGTTTCTCTGAATTTCTTCCATCTGTCCTTTGTTACTGGACAATTTTAAAGTTTTATCACATTAAAATAGCAGTTTTCCTCTTAGTCATTCCCCAGCTGATGGGAACTAACTTTATTTCTAGTTCTTAGCCTTCACAGAGTGAGGCTTTGAACACTGGGGAGAGAATTCTTACTGAGTGAACAACATGGAAGGGACCCTCTTCATAGGGAATCTACAGATTCTAGCTTCTCCCACGATAACTGACTGGGCAGCCTTGAGGGTCACAGGAATGATGTGACACCTCTCAACTTCAGATTTGTCTGTTTAAAAAAATGGAATGTTGGGGCACTAAATCTGGACCCTGGTCTTGGTTTTCCTATGACCTAGTAATATAAATTTGGCCAAGTTGCTAATCTTCTCTGAGGCTGTTCTTCCTTCCTTCTTTCCTTTCTTCCTTCCCTCCTTCCTTCCGTCCTTCCTTCCTTCCTTCCTTCCTTCCTTCCTTCCTTCCTTCCTTTCTTCCTTCCTTCCTTCTTCCCCCCACCCCCTTTCTTTCTTTCTCTTAAGATAGGTCAAAGAAAGGAAATTCAGATTTCAGCCCTGGTTCTGCTGTCTACCAACTACATCACCTCAGACAAGTTGTGTGGCACGCTAATAGGTGGTGTAAAAGATTTTTCACTTAACTATATAATTTGCCATAGTTATATTGCATATGTGTATACATGTATGTAGACATATACACGTGTGTGCACACATGCATTATATCCATGCATATACACGCACGTGTATATAATTTTTAATGCCAGGCCTGGAGTCAGGAACACCTGAATTCAAATCCATTCTAAGACACTTACTAGTTATGTGACTCTCAGCAAATCACTTACCTTGTCTGCCGCAGCTTCCTCAACTGAGAAAGGGGGACCATAATAGTACCTACCTCCCAAGATTTTTGTGAGGATCAAAGGAGACCATATTTGTAAATCATTATCACAGTGCTTGGTACATATTGAGTGTTATATAAATGCTGGCTATTATTATCATATCCCCTTTCTGGGCCTCAGTTTCCTCATTTATAAAATGAAAAATCTGGACCATTGCAGTGACCTGCTTATGGGTCTGACGTCTTCAAGCCTCTCCCCACTCAAATACATTTTCCAGTTAGCCACCAAAGTGCTTTTCCCAAAGCAGAGGTTTGCCCATGTCACCTGTCATACTCAGTAACTCCAAAGGCTCCCTGTTGCTTCTAGAATCAAATACAAAATGCTTTGTATGGCATTCAAGGCCCTTCATAACCTAGCCCTCCCCCACCTTTCCAATTTTCTTATACCCCACTCCCCAACAAGTACTCTTTGATCTAGCAACACTGGCTTCTTGACTGTTCCTCAGACTAGACCCTTCACCTCACAATTCCAGACATTTTCTCTGGCTTTCCCCACCCCCCCCCATGCCTGGAATGCTCTCTCTCCTCCTATCTGCCTACTGACCTCCGAGCTTCCTTTAATTCCCAAACAAAATCCCTTCTTTTACTAGAAGGCTCCAATCCCTCTCCATGTTAGTGCCTTCCTTCTGTTCACAGCTTCCTATTTACCCCATATATAGCCGGCTGTGCATAGGTCTATTTGCATGTTGACTCCTCTTTTAAATCATAAGCTCCTGGAGGGCAAGGACTGTTTTTTGCCTCTTGTATCCACAGTGCTTAACACAATACCTGGCACTCAGCAAGTGCGTAATCAATATTACTGATTGATTGACTATATGTTTTTAAGGTCTCTTCTAGTCCTACTGCCTATGATTCTAAGGCAGCACAGTGTATACTTACAAAAGGCTCTCCATGTCTCTTTCTTTGCTGTATATGGCTAATGGTATTGTTGTGAAGCTCAAATAAGAAAAATAACCTATCAAAATGCCTTGCACAGCTCAAAATATGCCCCAAATGTAAATCAATGTTCTGTTCAAGCCCAAACAAGTGCCAGCTCCTGGGGTTTAGAGAGGTGGGGAGGACAAGGGAGGAAGACTAAGGATCCAACATTTGAGAGAAAAAGATTTTTTAGGGCTTCTCCCCACTGAGGTCTCCAAAGAGAAGCAAAGATAAGTTTTGCCATACATCAGACCTCATATATTTCCTAGGGCTCATTCTATCACTACCATACATTTATCATCTCCATCATATTATACCAAGTGCTTGGAACACTGTTTTATAAGCACCATGGGAACAAATTTAGGAAAGACTGCTTTCCAGTGATTAAAGGGTCCCCTTCTGGGAGAGGGCAGTGGGCATCCCCAAAGTGAGGCATTTATTTTCTTCTCCCAAGGAATATCACTCCTGTGTATTCTATTTAGCCACAGATTGTGTGGTTTGCCTGGATGATATGAAGACCACATACAGCCAGAATTATGCAGGCAGCTTTCAGAAACCATACCCAGATAGCTAATTTTGGTTAATTGTGCCGATAGGAAATACAAGTGGGAGACAGTGCAGAGTACTTCATATTGCTTGATTTTGTTATCTGTAAGTTGCTTCCTCTCAAGTGATTTCTGTCAGCGTTTTTCTTTAAGATGACCTGGTGAGCAGTTTGGCCTTTCCATAACAAAAGGATGAAAATACTTGAAATTCCCCAATCACTCCAACACATATTCAATTATTCTCACTTGCTGCCTCTATTTTCAGGTCACATTTTTCAAAAGAACTAGAAAGAAGCATCATTTATCCCAACATGAAAGGGAAATTCTTTAGACAACAGTGTTAGCTTTCTTTGTGACATCCCTCCTGGGCAACTAGGAATGCATGTTTCCCATTATAGAAGATTTAACTAGCAAATCAAGCCAGGAATGTCTGCATTTATCAAAAGTTTGTTTTTTGGGGGTGGTAAGAATTTTTAAGAGAAAATAAAAATGATTGAGTTTAGAACTCAAAATTATCTAAAATAATTCATACAGAGGCCTGGACGCCAACGCCACAGGGCACAGAGGCAGTCCGAGAAGAAGCCTGATCAACGTGTCAGCAAATTTTCCCACCAACCACAAGGGCCATTGCCAGGCCTATCAACAGAGGGCTGGGACTGGATGGAGCAGGGTAAGAATCAAATGCAGGGCCCCTGGCAGGGGCAGGAACTACTCCTGGGACTGTGAATCCATAGCCCAGAAATTTAAGAAGCCCCTATTGAAGCCTCCACAGGGAACTGGTCTCAAGCACTGATAGTGTTCCTAGATGAGCTCAAAAGGAACTTTGAAAACCAAAAGAGAGATAGAAGATAAGATGAATAATTCTTTTAAAATCAAAATTGCAAAATTAGAAAAACATTACAATGAAGAAAATAACTGCTTAAAAAGAAAAGTGTGTGATATGGAAAAGGAGCTCCAAAAACTAACAGAGGAAAATAATTCTCTAAAAACTAGAATCAACCAAACTGAAGTGAATTCTATGAGGAGCCAAGAATTAGTCAAACAAAACATCAAGAATGAAAAATTAGAAAAAGAGGTAAAATATCTCAATGGAAAAATAACTGACCTGGAAAAAAAAGATCCAGGAGAGACAATCTGGGAATCATAGGCCTACTGGAAAATCATGATGAAAAAATGAGCCTGGACAACATCTTCCAAGAACTCCTCAAGGAAAACTGCCCTAAGATACTAGAACCAGAGGGTAAAATAGAAATAGAGAGAATCTACCCGTGACCTCCTGAAAGAGATCCCAAATTGAAAAGTCCCAGAAATGTTGTGTCCAAACTCCAGAACTACCAGTTAAAGGAGAAAATACTTCAAGCGACCCAAAAGAAACAATTCAAATATCGAGGAACCACAGTGAGGATAACACAGGATTTGGCAGCCACTACACTGAAAGATCAGAGGAAGTGGAATACAATTTTTCACAAGACAAAAGAGCTCAGGCTACAACCAAGGATCACCTACCCAGCAAAACTGAACATATTCTTATAGGAGATGGTCATTCAATGATATAACAGATTTCCATACCTTCATGATGAAAAAGCCAGAGCTCAATAGAAAAATTCAACCTCCAATTATGAGACACAAGAGAGACATAGAAAGGTAAATAAGGAAAACACACACACACACACACACACACACACACACACCCTGTTATTTAATAAGAGTAAACTGTTTATAGACAAGTAGAGGGCATGAGTATAAATTACACAAAATGATGATTAAAAAAAACCTTACTTAGCACAACAAAGGGACTGCAATGGAAGAAGAGAAAGGAATGAATTGGAAAAGGGTAAATTATGCTTCACAAAGAGGCATAAAAACAATATAGCAGAGGGAAAGAAGGGAGGAAGATGAGTATGATATGAGCTTTTCCCTCATTGATTTTGGTGCAAGGAGGGAATAACATAACCAGTTAAACATAGGACTCTATCAAGAAGAGACAAAAAAGGTATCATAATAGAGGGAAAGAGGGGAGGGAGAGGAGCTTTGCATGAGATTTCGTCCTGTCACTCTTGGTGGGAAGAAGAAATCCCTCCAGGCAGTAGGAGGGGGGAAGGGGTATTAAGGGGGAGTGGTTAGAAGGGAGGGAAGAAGTAAGGGGGAAGGGGAAGAAAAGGGAAGGGGCTAATAAGAAGGGAATACTGAGGGAGGCAGTGGTCAAAAGGAAAACTCTTAAGGAGGGGAAAGGAGAAGGGGAGAAAAATAAAAGCATAAACAGGGGAGGGAATAGGATGGAGTGAAAGAAACAGATAGTAGTCATAACTGTGAACTTGAATGGGATGAACTTTCCCATAAAACAGGGGTGGATAGCAGAATGGGTTAAAAATTATAATCCTACTATATGTTGTTTACAAGAAACACATCTGAAACAGGGATAAACACAGGGTAAAGGTAAAAGGCTGGAGTAAAATATATCTTGCCTCAGCTAAAGTAAAAAAGAGCAGTGGTAGCAATCCTTTTTTCAGATAAAGCAAAAGCAAAAATTGATCTAATTAAAAGAGATAAGGAAAGAAACTATATCCTGCTAAAAGGCACCATCAAGGATGAAGCAATATCATTACTTAACATATATACATCAAGTGGTATAGCATCCAGATTCCTAGAGAAGAAGGGAAGGGAATTGGAGGAAGAAATGAATAGCAAAACTATACTAGTGGGGGACCTTAATCTCACCCTCTCTGAACTTGATAAATCCAACCTCAAAATAAACAAGAAAGAAGTTAAGGAGATGAATAGAATCTTAGAGAAGGTAGGTATGATAGATCTCTGGAGAAAACTGAATGGGGATAAAAAAGAATATACCTTCGTCTCATTGGTACATGGCACATACACAAAATTCAACCATGTACTAGGACATAAAAACCTCACAATTCAGTGCAGAAAGGCAGAAATATTAAATGCATCATTCTCAGATCATGATGCAATGAAAATCCTATGTAATAAAGGGCCATGGAAAGATAGACTAAAAACTAATTGGAAACTAAACAATACAATCCTAAAGAATGAGGGGGTCAAACAAGAAATCATAGAAACAATCAGTAAATTCATTCAAGAGAATGACAATAATGAGACAACATAACAAAATTTGTGGGATGCAGGAACGGAGATACTTAGGGGAAGTTTTATATTCCTGAGTGTATACATGAATAAATTAGAGAAAAGGGAGATCAATGAATTGGGTATGCAATTGAAAAAGCTAGAAAAAGAACAAATTGAATATCCCCAATTAAATACTAAATTAGAAATAATGAAACCCAAAGGAGATATTAATAAAATTGAAATTAAGAAAACTATTGAAATAATGAATAAAACTAAGAGCTGGTTTTATGAAAAAAACAACAAAATTGATGGACCCTTAGCCAATATGACAAAATAAAAAGAAAGAAGAAAACCAAATTATGAGTATCAAAAATGAAAAGGGTGAATCTATCTCCAATGATGAGGAAATTAAAACAATCATTAGGAATTATTTTGCCAAATTATATGCAAATAAATTTGACAATCTTAGTGAAATGGATGAATATTTACAAAAATATAAGGTGACCAGATTAACTGAAGAAGTAAATTATTTAAATAACCTCATCTCAGAGAAATAAATTGAATAAGCCATCATTGAACTCCCTAGGAAAAAATTTCCAGGGCCATGCGGATCTACTAGCAAATTCTATGAAACATTTAAAGAGCATTTGATTCTAATACTCTACAAACTATTTGGGAAAATTAGTGAAGAAAGACTCCTACAAAATTCTTTTTATGATACAAACATGGCACTGATACCTAAATCAGGAAGAGACAAAATGGAAAAAGAAATGTATAGACCAATTTTCTGTATGAATATAAATGCAAAAATTTTAAATAAAATATTAGCAAAAAGACTGCAGCATCTTATCACAAGAAAAATACACTTTGATCAGGTAGGATTTATTCCAGGAATGCAAGGATGATTTAATATTAGGAAAACCATCAGTATAACTGATTATATCAACAATAAAACTAGCAGAAACACATGATTATCTCAATAGATGTAGAAAAGACTTTTGACAAAGTACAACATCCATTCTTATTAAAAACACTAGTAAGTATAGGAATTAATGGAACTTTCCTTAAAATAATAGGTAGCATCTATTTAAAGCCATCAGCAAATATTACATGTAATGGGGATAAGCTAGAAGCATTTCCAATAAGATCAGGAGTAAAACAAGGGTGTCCACTATCACCCCTCTTATTCAATCTGGTACTAGAAATGTTAGCAGCAGCAATTAGAAAAGAAAAAGAAATCAAAGGAATAAAATTTGACAAAGAAGAGACCAAATTATCACTCCTTGCAGATGATATGCTGATATACTTAGAGAATCCTAGAGAATCAAGTAAAAAACTACTTGACACAATAAATAAATTTGGCAAAGTTGCA
Organism: Gymnobelideus leadbeateri; assembly: GCA_011680675.1. Classification (NCBI taxonomy): domain Eukaryota; kingdom Metazoa; phylum Chordata; class Mammalia; order Diprotodontia; family Petauridae; genus Gymnobelideus; species Gymnobelideus leadbeateri. The sequence continues at coordinate 50,989 of WOXC01009723.1, forward strand.
GGATACAAAATAAAACCACATAAATCCTTAGCATTCCTGTATATTTCTAACAAAATGCAACAGCAAGAGATAGAAAGAGAATCCCATTTAAAGTTACTGTAGACAATATAAAATATTTGGGAATCTACATGCCAAGACAAAGCCAGGACCTATATGAACACAACTACAAAACACTTTCCACACAAATAAAGTCAGATCTAACTAAGTGGAAAAATATCAATTGCTCATGACTGGGTCTAACCAATATAATAAAAATGACAATTTTACCTAAATTAACTTACATATTTAGTGCCATACCAATCAATTTACCAAAAAATTACTTTATAGGCCTAGAAAAAATAGTAACAAAATGCATTTTGAAGAACCAAAGGTCCAGAATATCAAGGTTATTAATGAAAAGAAATGCTAGGGAAGGTGGACTGGCTATACCAGATTTTAATTTATATTATAAAGCAGCAGTCATTAAAACTACTTGGTACTGGCTGAGGAATAGAGCAGTGCATCAATGGAATATATTGGGTACACGAGACTCAGCAGTCAATGACTATAATAATCTACTCTTTGATAAACCCAAAGAAACCAGCTTTTGGGATAAGACAAAAACTGCTGGGAAAACTGGAATATAGTATGGCAGAACCTGGGCATAGACCATTATCTAACACTGTATACCAAAATTAAGTCTAAATGGGTGCATTATCTAAGTATAAAGGATGATACTTTAAGCAATCTGGGAAAGCAAGGAATAGTTTAACTGTCATTTATCGAAAGGGGAAGATTCCATGACCAAACAAGAATTAGAGAGCCTTATAAAATGCAAAATGGATAACTTTGATTACATGAAACTGAAAAGCTTCTGTACAAACAAAACCAATGTAACCAAGATTAAGAGGGAAGTGGGAAATTGGGAATGATTTTTTACAACCAATGTCTCTGATAAAGGCCTCATTTCTAAAATATACAGAGAATTGAGTCAAATCTATAAGAATACAAGTAATTCCCAAACTGATAAATGGTCAAAGGATATGAACAGACAGTTCTCAGAGGAAGAAATTAAAGATATCTATAAGCATATGCAAAAATGCTCTGAATCACTATTGATTAGAGAAGTGCAAATCAAAACAACTCTGAGGTACAACATCTCACTGGTCAGATTGGCTAAGATGACAAAACAGAAAAATGATAAATGCTAGAGAGCATATGGAAAAATTGGAACACTAATACATTGCTGGTAGAGTTGTGAACTGATCCTACCATTCTGTAGAGCAATCTGGAACTATGCCCAAAGATGCAATAAGTAATTTCATATCCTTTGACCCAGCGATACCACTCCTAGGGTTGTATCCCAAAGAGATCACAGAAGCAGAAGACCCATATGTACAAAAATATTTATAGCAGCTCTTTTTGTGGTTGCAAAGAATCAGAAATTAAGGGGAATTGCTAAATTTCCCTTAATTGGGGAATGGCTAAACAAGTTATGGTATATGAATGTAATGGAATATTATTGTGCCATAAGAAATGAAGAGCAGATGGACTTCATATCTACCTGGAGAGGCTTATACAAACTGATGCTGAGTAAGAAGAGCAGAACCAGGAAAAATTTGTACAACATTACAGATACAACATATGTGTGATGACCAACTTTGATAGACCAGATTCTTCTCAGAAATGCAGGGCTATAAGTAAGCTCCAAAAGACTCATGATGGAGAGAGATGGCTACAGTAAGAGAAAGAACCAGAAAGAATAGTGTTTGAATGCAGATTGAAGCAAATTACCTGCTCTCTTTCTTTTTCTTGTTTGGTTTGGTATCCTCTTTCCCATTGTTCATTCCATCCATTACAGTTCTTTTCAACCTGACCAATGTCTAATGTGAAAGTATCTGCAGATCCTATACCTGATTTTATACCACCATGGGTGTAGAAAAGGGGAAGGGGGGGGGAGAAAATTTGAAACTCAAAGAACCAGGGAATTGAATCTTGTTAACTCAAAGTAAACAAAAAAATTAACGAAGAAAAAAATAAAATAAAATAAAATAAAATAATCCATACAGAAGAATGAGCTATTGCTTAAATCCATAAAACTGTTGCTATGTAACTAGTGCTATGCATTTCTACAATGTCTAGTACTACAAAGATCACTAAATAATACCAGTGTGACAGTTATATAGTAGTACTTACAGTTTGCACAGAGTTCTGATGCATGATCTCAATTCAATCTTGATCACAGCCCTATGACAGCTACTAAGGTCTTATTACCTCCGTTTTTACAGATGAGAAAACAAGGCAGATCAGTGACTTCTTTAGGGTCACTCAGCTACAACAAATGCCAGGGGCAGAATTTGGACCTCAGTCTTTCTGACCCAAAGCTCATCACTCTCTCCGTTATGCAGCACTGATTGAATGGGCAAATTTCTTTCCTTTAGCAAAGGAATTATCACAAGGCACAGAACACCATATAAGGACAGATGATACTGTTTGATGAGTGCATAAACATCTTCAGACAGAAACACCAGTGGTGACAAAAACATAGACAATGTGTCAGAATGAACAAATTTGATTCCAGGTAACTGCATTTCTTCCTTTCTGTCTTTCCTTTCCCATCCAAGTTATCACTGTAATAACTTATTCATAGTGTAAGTATCACAATCTATATTTTATTAAAAGTATATCATTTATCTCATGATGGAAATATTGGGGAAAAAGAAAATTTGGCTGTGGGGCTAGAAGGAAATGGTGTGTGTATGTGTACATATATATATATATATATATATATATATATATACACACACACACACATATATATACACACACAGACATACATATATGTGTATATGCATGTGACACCTGACTAGATTATCTATGCCACTTAACTATATGTGTGTATATGTACGTGTGTGTGTGTGTGTATATATATATATCACCATATACATATATCACCCAACATACACATACATACACACACACACACACACACACACACACATATATATATGTATATAGAGAGAGAGAGACATAAGAACTTCAAGAGCTGTAAAAACCCCATGACTGTCTCTACCTATTTTAATCCATACCTTAGAAAGATATCTCTTTATTAAATACTCAACAAGTTGCTATCTTTTCTTGAAGACTGCCAATCAGGGGAACTTACTACATTCCAAAGCAACCCATTATCCTTTCCACTGCTCTATTGTTAGAATTTTTTTCCAATATGAAGGCTAAATTTGTATGCTCCTACACTAAACTCCTTGAATAAAGGCACTATGCTTTCTGTGTCTTTTGCATTCCTTTTGGACTCTAACATGGCACAAGAAACAAATAAGTCATTTTTAAATAATGGAATGATGAATCTAAAGAATAAATACATTTGTTTTGTTTTTCCTCAGAACAAATAGTACAGTGACCATGACTTCTTCAGGAGATCAAAAAGAAAATGACCTCCTACAAGACCACGTCCCATTTTTCTTTGGGGTTTTATCCATAGTTTTTTTTTTTTTTAACATCTTTTTCCAAGTTTGTATCTTGGTCTTCCTTCTCAGCATAGCTTCCTATGGTCAGATTCCTTTTTGTTGTTGTGTTTTACTCATCTTTTTTGGCTATTTGCCTTTCTTTTAAAGATTTGTTCCTGGGGCAGAAGGGGCACTGTCTCAGGCTTCTTGTGCCAGGGACTTCAGGCCCTAGCTGCTTACCTGGTGTTGCCCAGATGCTGCCCTGAGACTCACAGGAGGCCTCTGTGTCCAGTGCTGTGCTGAGTAGATGGGGGGTGGCTGGTGCTGCTGGAGGCCTTAGGGGTCGGGCAGCTTATGTGGTACTAAGTTGGGGTCCTAGAGGTGATGTCTGGTATGTGCTGAGGCCAATGAGGTCTTTCTGTGTTCCCCCATGGATATATTGAGGCACATGAAGGTTTTCAGAACTGGAGTATGCCCATTCCCCTAGCTATGCTGAGGTAAGTGGGAGGTCCTGGTATTGATATTTGCCTGCTCCACCACACTGGTGCAGGTTCCCCTGCTGGTTTTCTGAGGTGGAGCTTGCTGTTGGCTCACTTGGATGCTTCCTGTCTTGGACTGCATTGGACTGCATTCCCCTTTTACCCAAGCGAGACAGCCTTTTTTTCCAATACTCTAAGTTTCTTGGGTTTAAGGATTGTTTCACACCATCTTTTTGTTGGTTCTTCTGTTCCAGAATTTGTTTTAGGGCACTTTTATGGTTGTTTGGAAGTGAATATAGAAGAGTTAACAGCGATTTACTGCCTACTCTGCCATCTTGGTTCCTGGAAGAAAATGACCTTCCATGAATAAAATGTAAAACTTATCATAATTCAGCCTTGGGACTTGCCTATCTCAGTCAGTCAGTCAATAAGCATAAATTAGGTGCCTGCTATATACCAGATACCATGCTAGGCACTGGGGATGCAGAAAGAGGCAAAAGACAGGTTCTGTCGTCAAGGAGCTCACAATCTAATGAGAAAGAAAACAAGCAAGCAGATATGTCCAAACAAGCTAGATAGAGGATAAATAGGAAATAAGTAAGAAAGAGAAGACATAAAATTAAGGAGGGTGCAGAAAGACTTCCTATAGAAGGTGGGATTTTAGCTGGCACTTAAAGGAAGCCTGGGAAGCCAATATATAGAAATGAAGAAGGAAAGCCTTCAAGGCATGGGCGACAGCAAGAGAAAATGTCTGGAACTGAGCGGTGATGTGTCTTGTTTGTGGAAGAGCTAATAGGCCAGTGCTGCTGCATCATTGAGTATAGGCAAGGGAATTGGGTATAAGAAGACTGGAAAGGTAGCAGGAGTCTAGGTTATGTTGGACTTTGCACACCAAACAGAAGATTTTGTGTTTTATCCTAAAGGCAACAAGGAGTCACTGGAGTGGCACATTTTTGAGGCTTAAATAAAGGACTGAGTGGAGTGGCAAGAGATTCAAAGCAGGCAGACCCACCAGCAGGCTACTGAAATAGTACAAGCATGAGCTAATGAAGGTGTGTGCCAGAAACATGTGTCAGAGGAGAGAAGGGAGAATATTTGAGAGAGATTGCAAAGGTGAAATTGACAGACTTTGATGATGGTTTGGACATGGGGGGATAGGGGGAGAGATAGAGAGGAGTCAAGGATACAACCCAAGTTGCAAGCCTACATGACTGGTAGGATGGTGTTGCCCTCTACAGGAATAAAATAGGTAGAAGCTGAGGATAGTTAGGGGGAGTAGGAGAAACTAGAATTAGGGAAATATAATGAATTGGGTTTTAGATATGTTGAGTTTAAGATGTCTATTAGACACCGAGTTTGAGATATCTGAAAGACAGTTGGAGGTCTGAGTCTGGAAGTTAGTAGAGGTTTTAAGGGAGGACAGATAGATTTGAGTATCACCAGCATAAAGATGGCAATTAAATCCATAGGTGCTGATGAGATCATCAAGTACAGTATTGTAGGGAGATCAGCCCTCAGAGATCAGTCCCTCAGAGATTAGTCCCTCAGAGATCAGTCCCTCAGAGCCCTGAGGGACAACTGCAATTAGAGGGTGTGATCTGGAGGAGATCCAGCAAAGGAGAGGAGTGGTCAGATATGTAATAGGAAAACCAGGAGAAAGTGGTGTTCTGAAAGCCTAGAGAATAATCAAGGGGGAGAGGGATCAGCAGTGTCAAAGGCTACTAGAAGTCAATTGAGAAATGCTGCCTTTCCTCAGGACAAGCAGCAGTCCTACTGCATGGGAAAGAATAGTAACCTAGAGTGTTTTGTTATTCAGGTACCTTAAAGGAGAAATTGTAGAAAGTCAGAAATTGGCTCAGCAAAAGGAAGGTCTCAAACTGCTCCAGCTCTCCCACAATGGACAGGCTTCCTCAGCAGTGAGAGTTCTTTCTTACTAGAAGCATTCAAGAAAAAGCTCAGCAATCAGTTGGATAAAGGTTTGATTTATCAAGGAGGCCACTGACTGGATGGAATCTTTGGTACCTCCCCATTCTGAGATTCTATGATTAACAATAAACTCTTTAAAAAAACAGTGGAAGTTAATGCAATCTTAGGCTACAGGACAGTGTAGGGTAGGTATGGTAGTGAAGGTTTCTTGAAGTCATGTTGAGGAGGATTTGCTAAAACAAATGGGAATGTTTAACCTAAAAAAAGACTTGAGGAAAAATCTATCTGAATCCCTCCTTGGAATATCATGGCTTTCCCTAGCCCTGTGGAAAGAGCAATGGTTCTAAAATCAGGGACACTGGGCTCAAACCTTCACTTGTACACTTACTGCCTGTGTAAATATAGGCAAGTATTTTAAAGGACCTAGGTCTATTTTTTTTATCTGCAAAATAAGAGATTTGAACCAAATTATCTATAAGTACCCTTCTATCTCAAATTACAATAATAAGGACTATGAGAAAGATTAGATTTAATCCAGTTGCTCCAAAACTGGAACTTGTAGCAGTGGTAGAGGTTTTAGAGAAACAGATTTAGGATTAATATAAAAGAAAACTTGGTTTAAAATTAGAGATGACTAGAAGGGGAATGGGCTGACTGGAGAGGCAGCAGGAGGCTTTCAAGCAAAGACTGGATGACCACTTGCTGGGCAAGGTGTTGGGGGATCCCTTTTTTTAGGTATGGATCAAAATGGATGGCCTATAAGTTAACCTTTAGCTCTAAGATAATGGAGTTTAGTGATATTGTGATGATGTTGCCATGTCTTGGTATTTGAATATCTGTGAAGCAGTGTGGGAGAGTTGCTAAAAAATTGGACTTTTAAATTAGGGAGACCTGGGCTTGAATCCATATACAGATACTGAATTATGCTGGGCAAATTACTCACTTTTTCTGGATCAGTTTCCTCATTTGTAAAATGTAGGATTGGAGGAGATTGGAGTTGGACTCTGTCATTTCTAAGTTGCTTTCTGTCCCTAAATGTACAATTCCATGAACCTGAGGAAAGCCCTGAAACACCATGCAGAAAGCAGCAAGGTTCCCAATCTGTGTGCTGCCAAATTCATTGCCCCTAATAATCATCCTGTTCAGCCCAGACTGCAAGAATCCACACAGCCATGTTGATTTAGAGAAGCAATTATATGACTGGGCATTTTTCAGAGTTGCCTGGAGAAAGGAGGTCTGGTGATAGGCAGCTGTGTGGGCACATGTCATTGATGGACAGGCTTCACTGTCATAATCATTACCAAGATTGTGCTGAATGTTGACTCATGTGTGCTTATTGATGCTAGAGTGGCTGGTGGCAGGTGCCCAATCCTTTTCTTTGTTCACAGAAGGGCCATCATTAATGAAAAGAGCACCAAATGACAAAAGTGTTCTTATAGATGACCTAACTGGGACAGACTACTGTTACTTGGAGAGAAACAACAGTGCAAACTGTGATGGCAGAAACTTTTGGAAAATAAAAAAGATAATCTAGCCCATGAAACTGGCTGAAGGTTTTCACATCAGTGATCTACCCCAATGGGGATAGTTGAATGAGCTGGAAAAAAAGCATGATTCTACAGTTAAAAATACCCACTGCAGGGGCAGAGCCAAGATGGTGGAATAGAAACAGAATTTCCATGGTGCTCCAGCCCACACCACTTCAAAATTATGAAAAAGGGGACTCTGAAAAACCTCTAGAGCTCCAGAACCGACAAAACAACACAGAGAAGCTAACCTCCCGCTGAGGACAGCCCAGCAGCCCATCAGTGAGCTGCCAGGCAGGGAGCTGCTAGTGCAACACTCTGGGAGACAAGCCCAGGATGGCATGAATCTGAAATTTTAGCCCCAGGGTGGCCAGACCAGCAGCCGGCTGGACCCCAGAATACGAGCAGCTGTGGCATTTCCAGAATTACCAACACATAGATGCCTAGGATAAGTAAGAGGTTAGTACCCTATGAACTTTGGGACCAGTATTTGGGAGCATGTCAGCTTCTTCCCCTGGGGGCTAGAAGGCACTAAGGTGCCATGGCACAGCCGCCATTTTTCAGCTTCAGTTGCAGCTTCAGCTCCTGGCCTGTGAACTGTAGGGGGAACCGGCGATCAGTCTTGGGGGTAACCACCTACCCAGCAAAACTGAGTATCTTGTTTTAGGGGAAAATATGGTCATTCAGTGTAATAGAGGACTTTCAAGTATTCTTGAGAAGAAAAACCAGAGTTGAATAAAAAATTTGACATTCAGAAACTAGAAGCAAGAGATGCTTGAGAAGGTAAACAGGGAAAATAAATCAAAAGGATCTTATCAAAATTGAACTATTTACATTCCTACATGGAAAAACAATAACTGTGACTGATGAAACCTTCCTCAGTATGAAAATAGTTGAAGAAGGATATATGGGCATATGAATACATATGTGAATATGTGTATATATTTTTACAGGTATAGATAGATAGAGGGCATAGGTCAAATTTAAGAGAAAGCAATGATACTTAAAAGGTGAAATTAAGAGAAGAGATGGGAGAAGAATATAATGAGAGGAGATGGGGAGAGACAGAAAGGGGTAAACTATCTCATATAGAAGAGGCAAGGGGAAGTGGTTGCAGGGGCGGGGAAAAACAGGAAGGCAAAAAGGCAATTCTCATTGAATTTGGCTCAGGGAGAGAATGAGATACATCCTAAATGGGATATCTCACCCTACAGGAGAGTAGGGGGTGGGGTGAGAAGGGGGATGATGGAATGGAGGGCATGTTGAGGGGGAAGGGAGGTTGCAAGCCCCCACTTTTGGAAAGGGACAAGATCAAAGTAGGGAATGGATCAAGTGGGGTATGGGATAGGTGGGAGGGAAATATAGCCAGTCTTTTACAATATGTCTACTATGGTAATGTTTTGCATAGCTATACATATACAACATATACTGAATTGCTTATCTTCCCAGTGAGAGTGGGTGACAAGGGAGGAAGGGAATGAATCTGGAATTCGAAGTTTTAAAATTAAATGTTTCAAATACATATAAATACTATTATTAATACTATTTTGCATATAATTGGAGATAAGATGTTCAGGCATTGGGGCACAGAGATTCACCTTGCCCTAATGGTAAAGTCAGAGGGGGTATGGGAGAAGATATGGGAGAGAGTAGATTGGATGAGGGGATATCCTGCGGGACTGCTATTCTGGGGTGGTGGGTAAGGGAAAAAATTGTAACTCAAAATCTGAAATGAATGATGTAAACCAGAAGTTAATAAAGCATTTGTGAAAAAAAAATAAAATGTTTAAGGTGGTAAAACATATAATAAATAATAAATAGCTCACCTTTTTAGAGAAAAAAAAATCCACTGCTCCATAAGCCACGTGTATTTATAAGGGTAAAGAGGAACAGATTTGGTTTTTTATCCTCTGTATAAGTCATGAAAGACTTATACAAGGTAATGGTGTAGAGCTGTTATCTTGAGTTGAAATACCAATTAATCAATTAAAACCTATTAAACATGTACTGTGGTAGAGCATTCATTTGTAGTGATTGATAAAGCAACAACAATGAAACAATAACATCCTTCAAAGATAATAACAGAAAACATGACTTTGTCACTAGTCCAAGAGTGTTTGAAGACACTATTCCATCCCTCTCCTTGTGATTTACCCATCCAAACACTGGAAAAGAATAAAAATACTGCTGCTTTATATGATCTTGGTCCCATTGTCTATAATTTCCCCTAGTATTTGCTGCATCAATCATCCCTTCTTTCTGACTTCCATCCTTAATATCCCTCATTCCACTGGCCTTCCCACATACCTTCTAATATTCTCTGGGGGTGGGCAGGCAGGAGGCAGAGGAGGGGGGCAACCCTGACCCAACTTTCTTCCCCAAAACCTACTATCCAATGGCCTCTCCTGTTCTTTTGTCTACTTGCTAAACTTCTCAAATGTTTACACAAGCATTACCTTTGCTTCCTCTCATATCCTTTAACCTCCTGAAATATAGTTTCTGCTTTTAGTTATTAGAACTGCTCTCTATACAGTTAATATCCTTGTGATCAAATCTTTACATTTTAGGAAGATTTTTCAATGATTCTTTTAAATGGCCACCATGCTAGTCAGTTCACATCCTTATTATTTCCCTCATTCATCATTTTGATAGCCATTTTTAAAAAGAGATAGATTGTGTCATGTAGCAATCACCACCAAATGCATAAAAGGGAGGTTTAGATGACACAAGTCTGGGCATGGTACCCCCTCTTTCTTTGATCACCCAAATATACAAGACCTTTGCATTTGTTTAATCCAGGGTGCCAATTCCAGGCAGGGGATAGGAGGATAGGGTCCTTTTGTATCCTGGAGGACTCCAATGAACACATTCAGTGGAGGTCTGTTTTCCTAAGCTTGCCCTGAAATAACCTTTTCATTGGACTCTTGGTTTTTAATTCCTTCCTTCTACAAACTAACTCCCACAAATCTTCCAAAATAATAGTTAAATTCTTCCTAATTGTCTTTTCTTATTCCTCATTCTCCTGGAACACTCTGTAATGTTTGACATGGCTGACCATTACTTTCATTCCCTTGGCCTCTTTAACAAAATATGCTCCTGCCTCTCCAACTGTGTTTTCTGATTCTTTCCTCTCCCTAGATGTAAGTATTCCCCAAGGTTTTGTCCTTGACCCTCTTCTTTTTACTCTCTTGTTTCTTTCTTGGTCATCCTGTCCACTTCAGTTATCACTTCTATGGGGTTGATCCCCAAATATTCATCTGTACCCCAGAGCTCTCTTGTTAGAACCAGATCTGCTTTTCCAACTACCTATAGGAAGCTCTATCTATATGTCCCACTGATATTTTAAATTCAGCCAAAGTAACTCACTCTTAAAACTTGTTCCTTCCATTATATGTTCTATATTTTCATTCCATTGCAGTCCAGCCAACACCTAAACTGGAAACTTAGGTAAAAGTCAAATACTTGCTTCTCAACTCCTCCCATCTTGTGTAACTGAATCCTCTTAATTCTCCCTTGAAATTGTTTCTCGCACATGTTACTTCCTTTCTATTCTCACTGCCACCATTCCAAATTAGAACCTCATTTTCTCTAATTTGGTCTGTTGAAATTGTGCCCCGAGTGGTTTGCTCTTCTCATGTCTTTCCACCCTCTTATCTATCCTAAACCTTATCAGAGTCATTTTCTCTTTTAGAAGATGGTATTACATAATCCATTAAGTACCCATTATTTTCTCTGCAATTAGGAACTGACAGACAATGAGAGAATTATTCATGTCAGAAATATTCCTAGAATTACTTCACAATACAAAATCATAGATTATCTAGGTGTCAGGAGTAATTGCTACTGAAATTCATTTGGTCCACCATGTTTGGAAGAAAAGAGTTCCTTATGGACGAATTCAGAAGTGTTAATGAATTAATCCTTTTACCCATAACTTTTAGGATGGGTAGGCAGCTGTGGTATACTATAAAGAGCATTTGAACCCAGTCAGAAGACTGGGTTTGTTCTGCTGCCCAATTGCTGTGTTACACTTGGCAAGTGATTTATACTCTGTAGGCTGATTGGATAGGGGAGGCAACAATGAGAAAGGGGAGGAACTTTAGATAACTTAGATTACTGTTCTAAGTAATTAGAAAGATGGTGATACCACTAAAAGAGAAAGGCACTATGCTAGTGGAGAACTTAAATTCAAAATCCTTTAGAAATTGATTCAATGCCAATATTGAAATCCCTATGGATATTCATTGATGAGCAGTATTTCAGAGTACTGCATTGGAAGTGATAAATTAAAAAGAATGCTCCCATAAGGAATTCAGAGATGCATGAGAAGACTTAGAAGACCTGATGTAAAATGGAGTGAACAGAACCAATAAAACGATGATCACAGTGTAAGTGAAAAGACTAATAATGAAAAGGACCAAAATTAAACACCATAGAAGTATAATGACCAACTTGGCCCTGAAATGCACCTCCCTCCCTTCTTTTCATTAGTGGGAGACTATGGCTAGGGAACATTATATAGACTGTCAAATTCAAGTGATACATTGGTTAGTTTTTGGTCAACTGTTTCCAGATCCTGTTTTTTTTTATTATCTGTTATAAGAAATGGCTCTCTGGAAAGGGGAGGGTTATATCTGGAAAACAATGAAAGAAATATAAAAACAAAGATAACTTGGGAAAAAAAAAAACTTAAGTTCCCGGTAGTCACACCTTCTCCCGTGACTCATTCTATCATATCACATGTATCGAGGACAAAGTGAGACAAGGATTCCATGTGAGGCAATCTTGGCACCTTCCAAAAGCAATTAAGTAATTTGTTTTAGGGGCAATTAGGTGGTGCAATGAAGAGAGCACTGGACTGTTAGTCAGGAGGACCTGAGTTCAAATCCAGCCTCAGACACTTGACACTTAACTAGCTTTGTGACCTTAGGCAAGTCACTTAACCCCAATTGCCTTGCCTTGCCCCCTCCAAAAAAAAAAAAGAATTTATTTTGTATTTGGGAAAAAAGGAACACTCTAAGCTGATTTTTTTTTATTTTCATGAAGCATTAGAATGGAAAAGAAGATATTTATTAATAGAATATTAATATTTCAGGGCCACATGCATGTTAAATTATACCATCTATATAATTCTATTACTTTGAAAAGATACAATAATAGTGCTGTCGAATCATCAAATGCCTTAATGCTTCACAGCTCTATTCAGATGATTTTTGGAAGAACCTTAATTATTTGCAAGTGTATATAGTTAGAGAGATAACACACCCTAACAAATCCTTTTCAGACACTTGCATTATGCTTCAGAAAATGTTTAATTAAAAGTTTGAGATAGTAATTATTTAGTAACTGAAAACCACCCATCAAAAGGGAAATGAAGCCTGGTGTGGGTCATATGGTATATATATGGAGATGGTTCTCAGGACAGTGAAAACTTCATTTCTTGTTTATAGACGGAGTCGAAGGTCTTGAACCTTTTGTGTTTGTATAAAGGTGAGGTTAGAGGTGCCCCATAGCTTTAAATTAAACATGTCCAAAACTTAGCTTACTGTCTTTCCCTCCCAAACTCTCCCCACTTTTTAATTTTTTCTATTACTATGGAAGTATGATACCACCATCCATCATCAAGTGAGAACATTTTTATAAGGAGCTAAGCACAGTGCCTGGAACACAGTAGGCACTTAATAAATACTTATCTCCTTCCCAACCTCCCAGTCTCTGAGGTTTCAAATGTGTCATTTCTGACTCCTCATCCCCATCATCCTGTCCATCTCCAAAACACTGCCAACACCTATCAATTTTACATTCTCATCTCTCCTATTTTCTCCTTTCTCTCCTCTGACTCTCTGCCACCATCCCTGCTCAGGCCCTCAGCACTTGATACCAAGGATACTGCCATAGCCTTCTGCTTGGTGTCCTTGCCTCATATCTCTCCCCATTCCAGTCTGACACCCATTCAGTTGCTGATGCAAATATAACATCTCTCAGAAGACCTACTTCCCCATTTATGTAAAGCATGCTAAAATTATCTGAAAAGCTGTGGATTGTGTGGTCATATCTCTGTTTTCTATCAGTACATCATTATTACAGGGATTAAAGAAGGGATGAGGAACCTGTGGCCTAGTGGTCACATGTGGCCTTCTAGGTCCTTGGGTCTAATTTTTGACTTAGTCCAAGTTTTACAAACCAAATCCATTTATTAAGGGGATTTGTTCTGTGAAGTTTGCATTCAGTGAAATACCTGCAGTTGAGGACCTAGAGGGCCACATGAGGCCTCAAGGTTTCAGGTCCCCCCCCCCCCCGGCATAAAGGGATCTTAGAAATCTTCTGGTCCACCCTTCTCATTTTACAGATGAAGGAATTGAAACCTGGGGATGGTAAGTTAAGTGACTTACCAAGATCATGGAGGTACTTATGAGCAGCATCAGAATCTGAATCCAATTCCTCAGGGTACAATTGAAGGGTTCTTTTTTTATGGTAAATATTTATTTTTTAATTAAATTTTATGTTTATTTTTAGTTTACATGATTCATTTCCACAAGATTTTGAGTTACAAATTTTCTCCTCATATTTCCTCTACCCACTAACCCAAAACAGCAATCTCACTCTATACCCCCTCCCCCAATCTGCTCTCTCCTATATCCTCCCACATCCTCTTTCCGACTTTCCAGTAGGGCAAGATGGATCTCTATATGCCAGTGCCTGTATATATTATTTCCCAGTTGCATTTAGAAAGAAATGATATTAATATATATTTTTAAACATTTGATTTTAAAATTTTGAAATCCAGATTCTTTGCCTTCCTCCCTTGTCACCCACCCTTATGGTGAGGATAGGCAATTCAATATAGGCTGTACATGAGTAGCAATGCAAAACATTTCTACAATGGATATATTCTGAAAGACTTACTATATTTCCCTCCCTCCTATACTGCCCCCCACTTGTTCTTTTCTCTATTCTGACCCTGTCCCTTTTCAAAAGTTTGTGCTCCTAACTTCTCCCCCCGCCAACCTGCCCTCCCCTCCATCATCCCCACTCTCATGCCCTTTCCCCCTACTCTTATATAGGGTGAGATACCCTATTTAGTGTGTATGTCATTCCCTCCCTACGTCAAACTCAGTGAGAGTAAGGTTGACCCATTCCCTTTTTCCTCCCTGTTCTTCCCCTCCACTGTAACAGTTTTCTCTTGCCTGTTCTGTATGAGATAATTTACCCCTTTCTGTCTGTCCCCATCTGCTCTCATTATATTCCTCTCTCACCTCTCAATTTCACCTTTTAAGTATCATCCCTTCCTATTCAATTGGTACTGTGTCCTCTGTGTATATCTGTACATACACACACACACACACACACACACACACTCACATATATATTCGTATGCCCATATACCCTCCTATTTAGACAAATATATGTATGTGAAAAAAAAAAAATATATATATATATATATATATATGTATGTATGTATGTATATTTTATTCCCTTCAACTATTCTCATACTGAGAAAAGTTTCATAAGTTACAATTATTATTTTTCTTCTTTTTTTAAGCAATTGGGATTAAGTAACTTGCTTAAGGTTACACGGCTAGTCATTATTTTATGTGTGGGTGCTCATTTTCTGAGGCCGGATTCAATCCCAGGTCATCCCAACTCCGAGGCCGGCATTCTTACTCACTGTGCCACCTAGTCTCCCACAATTATTATTTTTCTATGGAGGAATATAAATAGTGCAACTTTGATAAGTTCCTTATGATTTCTTTTCCCTGTTTACCTTCTCATGCTTCTCTTGCTTCTTGTATCTGAATGTCAAATTTTCAAATCTACTTTGGTTTTTTCATCAAGAATGCTAAAAAGTCGGGGCGGCTAGGTGGCGCAGTGAGTAGAGCATTGGCCCTGGAGTCAGAAGGACCTGATTTCGGATCCAGCCTCAGACACTTAACACACACACAAATAAAAAAAAAAAAAGAAAAACCTAGCTATGTGGCCTTGGGCAAGCTACTTAACCCCAATTGCCCTCCAAAAACCAAAAAAAAAAAAAAAAAGAATGCTTAAAATTCCTCTATTTCATTGAATGACAATATTTTCCCCTGAAACATGATACTTAGTTTTGCTGGGTAGGTGATTCTTGGTTTTAATCCCAGTTCCTTTAACATTTGTAATATATTCCAAGCCTTTCTGTCCCTCAAGGTAGAAGCTTCCAGATCCTGTGTTATCCTGATTGTGTTTCCACAATACTCAAATTGTTTCTTCCTGGCTGCTTGTAATATTTTCTCCTTAATCTGGGAACTCAGGAACCTGGCTATAATATTCCTAGGAGTTTTCTTTTGGGGATCTTCTTTAAGAGCTGAATGGTACATTCTTTCAACCTCTATTTCCCCCTCTGGTTCTAAAACATCAGGGAAATTTTCCTTGAGAATTTCTTGAAGGATAATTTCTAGGTCCTTTTTTTGATCATGGCTTTCAGGTAGTCCAATAATTTTTAAATTATCTCTCCTGGATCTATTTTCCAGTTCAGTGGTTTTTCCAATGAAATATTTCACACTGCCTTTTATTTATTTTTATTTCTTTGGATCTGTTTAATAGTATCTTGATTTCTCTTTTGATTTCCATTTGCTCCAATCTAATTCTGAAAAAATTATTCCCTTCAGTGAGCTTTTGAGATTATTTTTCATCTGGGAAATTCAGCTTTTCAAGGCATTCTTCTCCTCATTGGCTTTTTGAGCCTCTTCTGCCATTTGAGTTAGTCCATTTTTAAGGTGTTATTTTCTTCATTCAGGTTGTTGACTTACTTTTTCATGATTTTCTTGCATCATTCTCACTTCTCTTCCCAATGTTTCCTCTACTTCTCTTATTTGGTTTTCAAAATCCTTCTTAAGCTCCTCTATGGCCTGTAACCAATTCATATTTTTTCTTGGAAGCTTTTGGTGCAGGAGTTCTGACTTCTTTGTCTTCCTTCTGTTCCATGCTTTGATCCTTTTTATCCCCAAAAAAGTTATCTAAGGTTTGACTGTTGTGCTTGCTTTGCTTCCTTTGCTTGCTCATGTTGCCACTCAATTACTTGACTTTTGAGCTTTTTGCCACAGTAGAACTCTGCTTTCAGAGAGGAGAGCTTTGTCCCAAATCACTGTAGTTTTCACAGCTTCCAGAGCTGTTAGTTGGGTGCCTTCTCTTAAGCCTCCACTGGCTCTAGCACCTGGTCACATACCCCAGGACCTCCACTATAGACCACAATCCAGATCCAAGCAGGTTAAAGCAAGAGTGATTACCCCTCAGAGTGATTGCTTGGTCCCCATATAATCTGCAGGCCAGGAGCTCTGAAGCAGCCACATGGTAGTGCCTGCCACTCCTCATCCACTTCTCCCTTTGGCCACAGAGACTGGACCACACTCCTGAGCTCCTTTTTCCCAAAGTCCACTGACTTCTCACTTGCATTTTGCATTTATTGGTTTATAAAACTGGAAACCACCACAGATGCTGGTGATCCACTCTCCTGAAGTCTGCTCCAGGGTCGGGGCCACCCTCAGGCTAAAACCATGGGTTCATGCAAGGCTGTGCTCTGCTCCCAAAGCATTGTTATGGACCCTTTCTGTCCACCTGCTAGGCTACCTTCAGCAGGAAGTTGCTCTCTGTCACTTTGTGGTTTCTATAGCTCTAAAGTCTGTTTTGAGTCATTTTTATAGGTATTTGAGGTGGTTATTGGGGGAGTGCAGGGAGTTTTCCTGCTTCTATGCCACCATCTTGGTTCTGGATTCTTTTAATTATATTGTACTGATTCTATTCAGATTAGCAGGGTTGGCTGAAACAGTGGCTTCTAATGCTGTGACTTGAGGCCAAAGCATCACTTCCTTTCTGCTCTACAAACTTGTCAGAGTTCCAAAGTTTTACTATTAGTCATGCCATTGAATGAGGCAATGCCCTCAGGTTAGAAAAGCCTAGTGAATTGGAGGTAAGGGCAAATTCCCTGAATTAATGTTAGTACTCATTATTACCCATCAGCACAGTTAGTTTACCTGACTAGCTAAGGCAGA
Source organism: Gymnobelideus leadbeateri (assembly GCA_011680675.1). Taxonomy (NCBI): domain Eukaryota; kingdom Metazoa; phylum Chordata; class Mammalia; order Diprotodontia; family Petauridae; genus Gymnobelideus; species Gymnobelideus leadbeateri. The sequence goes on from WOXC01009723.1 coordinate 68,385, forward strand.
AAACAAGACCTTAAGGAGTTAACCTAAAAGAAACCTAAAGAAGGTGTCTATAACTCAGGTCTTCTCAAGACTCCTCTCAGTCCTCTTCTTACCCTCTCAATCATCATCATCATCATCATCATCATCATCATCATCATCATCATCATCATTCCTTTCCCCAAAGTAAACTCTTTATCCTATTTTGTTTTCATTGGTATTTCAACAGCATAGAGGGTTCCCTGGTGAATCTGTTAATGCATACAGGAAACCTCTCTGCAATCAATAGTCTTCCAGAATTATCTGGGCTTTGAGAGGATCAGTAACTTGCCCCAAATCACAAAGAGCCAGTAGATATTCAACATGGAAACTGAAACAAAGCTGCCATGACTCTATCCATTATCTCATGTTTCCTCTCTGTTTTATTATGCCAGAGAATTGGTGTACGTCTTTGTGGGAACATATGAAACAAACACACACAGACACACACACACTCACACACACACACACACATGCATGCATGTACACATATGCATGCATGCATGCATATACAACCTTAGTGGTCTAGGATCAGTAAAATGCATGAGTCCTATACAACTTGATTTACCTTGTGATTACATATGGTGCAAAGCAAAGCAGAAATGTCCCAATGAAGGTACTGATTTTCTTGGTGGCCCGTTGTCTCCGCCTCTTCTGTTCTTCCAGGCAGCGTTCTCTCACACTGCAAGACATTGTAAAGAAACAGAAATGTGAACTGTGCCCCATACCAGGGTTTCCAAATACCCTGTAGGGAAAGATGAAACAACAACATAGCATCATAGATTGAAGTCTAAAAGAAATCTTGCAGCCCATCTAGTCCAACTCCCTGTGTTTATAGATGAAGAAACCAAGGCCCAGAAAGTTTAAGTGACATGTCCAAGGTCACACAGATGATAAGGGACAAAGCCTAAATTTGAGCACAGGTTTTCCCACCCCCATTCCAATGTTCTATTCTCTGTATTCCATCTATCTTGTTAGCCTCAGAGTCCCCAGTTCCCTAAGATGCCCCTTTTCATTTTTATCTCCTTGTGAACATGTGGACAGTTCTTCAATATGAAAGTCTTGGAAACCTCTGCTGCCATGAAGTCACGCTCAACTGCTGCTGAAAGCCCCAGCTATGGATTCAGGTAACACTCAAATGTGCTTAGAACGGTCTGTTCAAAGTCATACAAGTCTTATCTGTGACAATGTCAAGATTAGAATAAGGATCTCAACACCCAAACCTCTCCCGTGATTTTATCACATCCCAAGACAAATCTTTTGATTATTTGACTCTGTCTTTACTCACACTCCCTTCTAATGCCTGAAATGCCCCCCCATCTCTGCCATCATCCAAAAGCTATCACCTCTAGAAACTTCCCTCTTCTGATAGAATCTTGTCTTTCTCACAACATTCTGTGTATCTCTCACTAGAAGGTAAAATGACACAATTCCTACTTTGTTTCTATTTTTTTTTGCTGCCAAACACAGTGATCTTTGCAATGGAAGATAACAGAGCAAGGAGGATTAATAGGGAGTTGAAACTCAAGTAAGTTGGGAGATGACTAAGAAATGAACAAGTTGTCCTCAATGCCCTTTGGTCACCTAATCAAGGGGAATTGCAACCCAGGTTATAGAAACAACTGGCGGGGGGTGATTCCTGATGTCCTGATGATCTCTAAATCTAGTGGTCATGGTGAATGGGAAGCATGTTGAAAGGGCTGGAAAAGGGCAAATACCCTGATTTTCAGAATTCAGAAAGAATGGGGCCTCTGAGCTATAACCAATAGATTTGATTTGGTTCTTGGAAAAGTTCTAGAATATATGATTAAAGAGATGATTTTTGTCCATATAGAAAGGAAAGGAAAGCTATAGCACAAATATCTTCATTAGTAACAGGTCATAAAGAGGCAGTGTAGTACAGTGGAAGGATCTATTTAAGAGTGAAGAAGCCCTGGTTTCAAATCCTGTCTCTGCCATTTTCTACTTATGGAATCCTGGAAAAGGTATCGACCTTCTCCAGGAGATCTGTTTTCTCATATAGACAATGAAGCCATTGGATTAGATGACATCCAAGATCCATCCCAGCTCTAAATATATGATTCCCTCTTAAGACAGGGTTATTAGATTGACAAATCAGAAGAATACTAGAGACTTAAGTTTGCCTAGATGTCAGAAGTACATTTAAGTAAAATCTCTTTGGTGCTTTCCTGTGTGCCAAATAAAGAAATGTGGGGTAGATAATAGGATGGCTAGGTAGATGTGAAAGTATTTGAATCGGGGCGGCTAGGTGGCGCAGTGAGTAAGAGCGCCGGCCTCGGAGTTGGGATGACCCGAGAACAGATCCGGCCTCAGAAAATGAGCACCCACGCATAAATCAAATGACTAGCCATGTAACCTTGAGCAAGTTACTTAACCCCAATTGCTTTAAAAAAAAAAAAAAGAAAGTATTTGAATCACAGGACCCCAAACATATGAATGGTTCCATGTCAGCTTTGAAGGAGTTCTCTTAATGGAGTCTCTCAAGTTCTGACCTGTTCTATTCACCACTATTATCAATAACTTAAGGTACAGTGGTATGATTGATACATGTGCAGATGATGCAATCTGAGAGGGATAGCTGGCATGTAGAATGACAGAGTCAGGATCCAAACAATACTTGATATTCTACAAGAATGGAATAAATCTAAAGAGAAGAAATTAAGTGGATATGGATGCAAAGTCCTATGCAATTTCAAAAGAATTCACTTCACAGATACAGGCTGATCCAAAAGCCAGTTTTCAGCTGCTAAATCTTAATAGATCTGTGGTATAAGATGTTTAAGCTAAGGAAGACCCACCCAAACAGTAAGACTTCTGAAAAAAAAAATGGAAGTTTGGTTCCTTACCCAGTACATCACAGCTGCCTAATGCCTAACACAGGTCTGACTATATCATATTCTGCTCAAAAAGCTTCAGAGTTCTCCATTGCCTCCAGGATAAAGGACAAACTCCTCAGCATGACATTAAAAGTCCCCCCACAGCTGTAGTCTTACCTACCTAATAGAGATATTTTTCCCTTCCCATTCTCTCTGTATATACACATATTTATCCAATTAAATGTAAGCACCTTCGGGATGCATACTATTTTGTTATTTTTGTCATATATGCTACACTTAAAACAGTGTCTTGTTCTTACTAGATGTTTAATAAATGTTTTTGAACTGAGTTGAGTCAACAATGAGTCAATAGTGAGACACAGTCCAAAAAAAGCAAACGTGATTTTAAATGTCATAAGAGATTCAGAATGTTCATAACACCGGAGGTGATAGACCCACAATACTCTGCCCTTGTTATATCCCATGTCAGGCAACAACCATTTAGTAAATCCTTTATAGGTGCCAGGCATTGGGCTAAGTGCTGGAATATGGAAAAAGCACAAATTGCTGTCCTCAGGGACCTCATAATCTAATTAAGGGAAGCAAACATGAAGATGACAAGGTATATACAAGATATATATAGAACAGTTGGAAGGCAATGACAAAGGGTGGCTAGGTGGCTCAGTGGATAGAATGCTGTTCCTGGAATCAGGATGACTCATCTTCCTGAGAACAAATATGGCTTCAGACACTAGCTGTGTGACCCTGGGTAAGTCACTTTTATCTTGCTTGCCTCGGTTCCTTATCTGGAAAATGAGCTAGAGAAGGAAATGGCAAAACCCTCCAGTATCTCTGCCAAGAGAACCTCAAATGGGGTCACAGAGTCATGCCTATCTGAAATGACTCAACAGCAATATCAACAGGGAAGCCAATAGCAGATGAACCATGAAGGATTGGTAGTTGAGGACATTTAGCCATGAGAAGGAAAGGATGGGAGTGGGGTAGGGGAGTAGAGTACCTGTCTTTCATGACTTGTCACAAGGGAAAGAGATGATAATTGTTCTGCTTGACCCCACAGAGAAGAACTTGGAGTAATGGGTTGGATGTTTTTTTAAGAGACTGACTGAGGTTCAAAGTAAGAATAAACATTCTCACAATTAGACCAATCCAAAAATGGAATGTAGGCTACCTCCAAAGGTAGGTAATGAGCCCCCCACCCTCATTTCAGGCCTTCACACTGGATGAATACTTGTTTGATTCTACAATATCTTATAGAAGGGATTCTTGGTCCAGGGTTGGATTTAACAGCTTCTTATATACCTGTCAATTCTGAGACTCTGTGATACCAATTGATACTGTTATTTGTATGTTTATCTTATCTCCCATACTAGATTTTAAGCTTTTCAGGGGTAGGATTTGTATGTTTCTCAATGCCTAACAAAAATAAAAACAAGATGGGGGCAGAAGTGAACAAATATTTATACAGTAGCAACTATGAGCACTGTGCTAAATGCTTTTTTTAAATAAATATTATCTCATTTAGTCTTCATAATATTCCTTAGAAGCAGGTGCTATAATGTTTGGGGGGATTTGGTTGTTTTTTTTTTTGCTTTTTGAAGGGGCAGTTGGGGTTAAGTGACTTGCCTTCAAGAAAATACTCCAAGCAGCCACGAAGAAACAATTTCAATATTGTGGAAACACAATCAGAATAGCCCAGGACCTGGCAGCTTCTACACTGAGGGATCGAAGGGCATGGAATATGATATTCCAGAGGGCAAAAGAGCTGGGAATGAACCCAAGGGTCACCTACCCAGCAAAACTGAGTATTTTGTTTCAGGGGAAATATGGTCATTCAGTGGAATAGAGGACTTTCAAGCATTCTTGAGGAAAAAACCAGAATTGAATAGAAAATTTGACATCCAGACACAAGAAGCAAGAGATGCCTGAGAAGGTAATCAGGGAAAAGAAATCAAAAGGAACTTATCAAAGTTGAACTATTTACATTCCTATATGGAAAAGCAATAACTGTGACTGATGATATCTTTCTCCCTATGAAAATAATGGAAGAAGGGTGTGTGGTCACATGAATACATATGTGAATGTGTGTGTATATGGTTACAGAAAAGCTACACCTGTGACCTCTACACACAAAAAGTCTGGTTTTGGTTTATGTTACATAATTTTTTAAAAGGCTCTGGCACTACTTTTGACTCTGCTTTGTTGATTGGGATTGTGAAAATATGAGAATCCAAAAGATTCAGTTTCTTTGTTCATTGTGGTTGGTGATTACTGCTAACAGGTTCCAGGTACTTATACTTTTGGGTTCCTTATATAGAACTTTGAAGATTGGTTACATGTAGTGAGTGGACTAAACTGTGTGAATCTTTGGGTTACCAAGCCCAAGACTCATAGCTTGCCCCAAACTATTAATATTGATTATTAATACTAATAATTCCATTTATTTGCTAATAATAGCATAGTGAAGGAGATCAGTAGTACTAAAGAAGATTAGGTCTATGCTCACATATGGCTTTGTCCTGTCCTTTTCTTTTGTCTAGAGGAGTCCTTTGCCCGGTTAGGCAAATGTTTGAGGTATGTAAGACCATGTGTACGCAGTGCATGAAGGATCAAAAGATAGATATTTGTATTGTTTAGAAATTTATGGAAGATAAGACTGCACAAACTAGTAGTAGTCTTTGGAAATAGGCCTTGAAGGTTAGCATAACAACTCTATGAAAGTGTTGGGTAAGTTAAAATAGGAATTAATAGCCCAAAGAGTGATATAGGGATTGAAATGGTAAAGAGGAGAAATATAGCAGTTCAGTCTACATAAGATTGTTAAAAGTATCTTATTCTATATCTATTTTTAGCTTTATTTATACTTATAATGCTACCACTATAGGAATACAAAGGCATTCTGCTTCCTGAAAAATATATGGTTTCTCTTTACTACAGTAGTGGGAAATCACAATCCAAGTTTAATTGTCATTTTCCAGAATTTTACATTTTAAAATAGTTTAGAGTTGTATTTTTCTAGAATCTTATTGAAGTATTTAAAATAAAAAGTTGAAAACTGCAAATATTAGGCAAACTAACTTTTTGGTGTTCTGAAAAAAATAATTCAGCTGTTTGACTAGATTCTGCCATTTTAAGTAAGCTAATCTGTGTTTAACATAGCCTGGTACATTTTTAAACATGTATATAAATGTATTGTTAAATGTGCACATACATAGTTTTCTTTTATGGCATATTTACAGTAAAATAGAACTAATCATTTTGAGAGTTATTAGCCTCTATAGAGCTTTTACTTTTGTCTTTGGCAAAATGTATATTAAGTTATCAGACCCTCAGTTCTTCCCCTTCCAAATAATCTTTTCTTTATGTCCTTATTTTTTTCTCTTTTGGAGGGAAAAGGTAGGGCAATTGGGGTTAAGTGACTTGCCCAAAGTCACATGGCTAGTTTTTTGTGTTGGGTGTCTGAGGTCGGATTTGAGCTCCGGTCCTCCTGATTCCAGGGCCGGTGCTCTATTCACTGTGCCACCTAGACGCCCTATGTCTTCTTTTTATACTTCTCTTTTTCTCTTCTTCTTGTATTTTAATAATAGTTTGATCCATTATAATATTTATACATTCAACAAAATCCTTGCCTCTTTAAATAGGCAGCAGTGTTAATCAAGATTTGATAATTGAAAAGATCAATATACAAAATAGACTCAAAATAATAGGTAGTTCAGAATTAGAATGAAAATATTCCTGTTTTTTGCTTGTCAGTATGTATACATTATTTAAATGCTTCATGCAGTACTGTAAAATTAAAATGACTATTAGAACTAAGGCAAAAAAAAAAAGAAAATCACATACACTGATATCTTAAGTGGGGGCTAATGGTGATGACTTTTCCAACACATTTCTTGCAGTGACTGAAAAGTACAGATTATATTTGCCTATTAACATAATGAGGCAGGAAAAAAAGTAACCTCAGAAAGATAAAACACAATCATAATATTGAACTTGCCATAAATATCAGAAAAGCAAATATGTGCACATTTTGTTTGCTTCCATTAAAAAAGGAGACAAACAAATTTCATAACTACAGAAGGAATCCACAGGAAGAACGATGTTCAGGCCTCCACAGGCTATAGACCCATACCTTTCAAAGTTAGAAGCATTGCATGGCATGGAGACGCTGATGGGATCCAGAAGTAAAAATAGCCCTGACCACTTGAATGGAGCAAAGAGTCACAAAAATATTAATTAGTAATGTTTAATTCCAAAGTGATACTTGTGGTATTAATGTGCAAAGAGTCTTTCTTTCCTTTCATAGGAGTAGTCATTTTCAGACTTAATTGAAATTGTCCTTAATCACATTTCCTACTGTAGATGGACAATTTAATTTCAATTTCTAACAATGACTACTCAAATTCTGTCTGATGATTCTCTCCTACCTTTTATTTGGCCTCTACCATATGCCATATTTCTTTGAAATTGTTTTCTCATGTCCCACTGGTCATCAAATGAATCGCAACAGCTTAACTGCCAGGGAAACTGTATTGTTTGATGAAAATACATCTAAGGAAATGTACAAACTTAAAAAAATGTTCAACACAGAGAAATGTGGCATGTTATTATATAATTATAGACTATCATGGCTGGAAAAGGTCTCAGAAAGATCACTTAGTCCAGTGCCTTCATTTTTACAGGTAAGTAAACTGAGACAGAGAGAGATGAAATCATTTGCCTAAAATTACACATCTGGTTAATGACAAAGCTGGTGTGAGAATGCAGGTCTCCTGACTTCTGGATGAGGGTTCTTTTTGCCATTCTGGGAAATCTCCTTTAATGAATAAATCAAATTACAAATGAGGAATGATACAATGAGGAAACATGAAAGCGAGGGCATAATGATCATAGGGCAAGAGCCAATACCCGTGATCTGTTTTGTTGGGGGATGGCACTGTATAGGTTATGTGTGTCTGGTTTTAACCACTGGCTAGAGGAAAAGTCCTCAACTGGGAGTTAGAGAATCACAAGTTTTGGAGCCTGAGAGATCCCTGGTTCTAGGTCAACCTGCTCATTTGACAGATGAGAAGACTGAGGATTGGAGCAGTGAAGTCATTTGCTCACAGTCACAAAAGCTAGAATTTTAACCCAAGTCTACTGATTCCAAAGCCAGATTACCTTCTTACATTCCTCCTGGCTTCACCATAATGCCCCAGAAACCTCTTCATTCTGGAAAATCACTTCAGCCCTCGAACTCAGACCACACACCTTAGGGAACTCAGAAGTACTGCCCTCAAGGTCCTCTCAGATCCCCCATTTAAGGAAGTTTCAAAGGCACATCTTTTAACTTCTAACCAGGTTACACTCCTCTGGAAGGAGCCAGGTCCCTCCCTCTCTTTTTCTGCTTCCATTTTGTCCTCCCCATTAGAATGTAAGCTCCTTGAGGACAGGGACCATCTTTTGACTGGTATTTATATTCTCAGTGCTTAGCACAATGCTAATATATTAATAAAATGTTTGTTCACTGACTGACTTATCTTCTACAACACTGCAGTGGGGATTTATTTGGCCAAAAATTTCCTGAGTGAAATCAGGGAGTAAGAAATATCTGAGTCCAAATCAGGCCTCTGATACTTGCTGGCTGTGTAGCCATTATCAAATCACTTAACCTTTCTGAGCCTCAGTTTCCTCATTTGTAAAATGTGGATAACCTACCAGATGCTAGATCCCGTATGGCAATAACAGTAGAGAGCTACCCTCATTGTCAGGAAAACCTGGGTTCAAGTCCAATCCCAGAAAAATACTGGGTTTTTTTTTGTTTGTTTTGTTTCATTTTTTGACCCAAGTCAGTCAGTTTAAGGTCTTGGTTTCCCAAGCTACTCTCGAAGGCTGTAAATTGCCAAGAAAGTGTTTAAAAGGAGTCTCCTCAGAGGGAAGTTAGATCTAGTCTCTTCCCACCTACTGCAAGGGGTTATTTTAGATGGAAATAAGACATTCCACAAAAATAGCTTTGCAAACTTCAAAGCTTTATATAAATGTCAGTTGCTGGTGTTGTCAATCTCTAGGGGACTCAGTTTCTTTATCTTTCAAATAAGGATTTTTTTAAACTGACCTTTACATAACACTCCAGAGATTGCAAAGCACTTTTCATTCCTTATCTCTTTTGAGCTTCAAAGGAGAAGCTGTCTTCCACCTTAGCCCTGCTATTCACTGTTACATCCACAAAGTGAGGGATTTGGAACCAAACTCTGTCTTTTCCTAACTTTCTTGTTTCTATTTAGGACATCACCAATCACCCAGATTCAAAATATGGACCATTAGAGTGTCTTCCCCTTGAGGGCAGGGACTGTTTTGACTTTCTTTGTGTCCTTGTGGCTTATCACACTGCCTAGCATGCAGTATATGTTCAAGAAATACTTGTTGATTGGCTGATAGCAATGGCCATATTCCAATGTTCCTGCTCCAATACCTCCTTATACCCAATTAGTTTTGTGGTCATTCTGATTCTTCCTCTATCCCATTGCTCACAATGATCTGCTTCTCTCCACTCATGTCACTGATTAAATGGCCCTCGTCAGCTCTGACCTGGACTCTCAAAATGACCTCTTAATCCATCCCCCTACATCTCATCTCTTCCCTCTCCAATCTATCCTCTGCACAAATGCCAAACTTATATTCCAAAAAAAAAAAAAAAAACAGATACCATTGTGTCACTCCCTTATTCAAGAGTGCTCAGTGGCTCCCTATTGCCTCTAAGAGAAGATGTAAACTTCTCAGGTTGGCATTCAAGGCTTTCCCATACCTTTCCAAGATTATTTCATGTTCTCCCTCTTTACACTACCTAAATGCAATCAGGTGGCCCAGTGGATACAGAACTGGGCCTGGAGTCAGAAATATCTGAGTTCAAATCTGGCCTCAGACAATCACTGGGCAAGTTACTTAACCTCTGTTTTTTTACTTAACCTCCATTTTTTCAACTGTAAAATTGGGACAATAATAATAATAATAATAATAATAATAGCATGGGGAAAAGAAACACATATGCAAAAATATTTATAGCAGCTCTTTCCATGGGGGCAAAGAATTGGAAATCAAAGGGATGCCCATCAGTTGGGGAATGGCCGAACAAGTTGTGATATATGAACGTAATGCAGTATTAACATGCTATAAGAAATGACGAGCAGATGGAATTCATAATAACCTGGAGAGACATATATAAACATGCTGAGTGAGAGAACCAGGACCAGGAGGACATTGCACACAATTACAGACATAGCATATCTATGATGACTGACTTTGATAGACTGGGCTCCTCTCAGCAATGCAAGGTTATAAGACAACTCCAGAGGACTCATGATGGAAAAGGCTATCCACATCCAGAGAAAGAATTATGGAATCTGACTGCGGATGGAAGCAAACTAATTGCTCTCTCTCTTCTTGGTTGTTTTGTTTCTCCCTCCTCGTTGTTCATTCCATTGGTTATAATTCTTTACAACTTGACTAATGTTTAATGTGAAGCTATATGTAGAACCTATATTGGATTACATGCTGACATGGTGGGGGGGCAGGGAGAGGAGAGAGAAAAGAGGGGAAATGATAAGGGGGGAGGGGAGAGTGATAGCAGCTACTTCACAGAGATGTGGTGAGGATCAAATGAGACACTATTTGTAAGGGATTTAGCACAGTGCGTAATAAATGCTTGTTCTCCCTCCCTCATTTCCCCTCTTTACACACTGAACCAGTCAAACTGATCAGCTAGCTGTTCTCCATGGAGAACATTCTATCTCCTGCCTCTGCCCAGGTGGTTTCCTCCTTGTCCACGTCCCCTCCAGGCTGGGACACATTCCCTCTTCATTTCTGCCTCAGAGTCCGTAGCTTCAGCTCAGGATTCTATGAGCAAGTATAGCTCAGGTGATACTCTCTACACAAAGTATTTCCTAATCCCACTAGCTCTTAGTCCTCTTTCTCTTGAAATTATCATGTACAAAGGCATGTTCCTTTTTATGTATTAAGTTACACACACATCATTTCACCTAGGGGCAAACAGACTCCTCGTGCACAAGGGCTGCCTCTGCAGGTATAGCTATGTGCTTAATAAATGTCTACCGAATTGAATTTATACATATCTGGCACTCTATCCAATGCATTAGAAGGGTCAAACTTATAGCCATTCCTGAGTGTAGCCAGATTAAAATGCAGTTGGGAAATGTTTAACAAAATAAAAATAAAATAAAACATAGATAATGTTCATTGTTGTTTTCTAACTCAATATGCAGCCCATAGGATCTATTTCTATTTCAGTGTGACACCACTACAGAGAACTCTGCCTGTCTAAAAACCTGCCCTACCTACCTCAGAGGACCATTATGAGCCAGGAGATGACAAAATGCTTCATAAGGCCTCAAACCTCATATAAATATGAAGTACCAGAGGAAGCCCAAAATTTCTTGATCTCTGAGCAAATCAGGTTGAATTAAATGCTTCTTGGACAGCATGACTCATCTGTTAGTGGTCCTCTAAGAAAGCTGACAAGCGAGCCTCTCCAGAGCATTAAAGGGGAGGTTGGTGTACTGGCATGAGGCCTGTGGGAGAAGATAACTATGGAGGAATAGATTTCATCCCCTGAGTCACCACATTAGCCTTCCCTAAAGGCATGTCGAGGTGGAGGAGATTTCATGAATTGGTGCTTGTAGAGTCTTCTGAGATCTTCCAAAAATAAACAGCAAGAGCATAATAACTGCAATGAGTGAGTCTGTGCCATTGTAGCAAAGATATTTCACCCCTATGATTGCAGAAGACAAAAAGGGAATTAGGTTCACTTCATTTGACTTCACAAGGTTTTGTTGTTGTTGTTATAGGGAGATGGAATCATTGAGGATAGGAGCTGGGTCTGAATCCTCTTTGCATTCCTAGCACATAGGATGATGCCCTAAACAAAGCAGGGATATCTGTTGAATCAGTGATCCATTTACTATACCTGACAGTGTTTGGGATAAGGTACAAATTAGGGCAAGGATAATTTTTCAACATTTAAGTGACAATGGACAAAGTAGATGAGAGTGAGGAAATAAACTTTTATACAACTAATTTTGTGCAAAAAGGAAAGAAAGAAATAAAGAAACAAAACAAAGATGGTGCCTTAGACAAAGTAGCTATTTTCAATGGAAGGCCAGCCATTATCAGTCTCCACTTAAAAGAGTCCCCTTGTGCTAGGGCCGTAGAAACCAAGGTGAACAGGCGCGGCTAAGTGGTGCAGTGAATAGAGCACCAGTCCTGGAGTCAGGAGGACCTGAGTTCAAATCCTGCCTCAGACACTTAACACTTACTAGCTGTGTGACCTTGGACAAGTCACTTAATCCCAATTGCCCCTCCAAAAAGCAAAAAAAAAACAAAAAACAGAAAGCAAGGTGAAGTGGGAGTTGATGAAGGCTCTTGGATAACTTGTTTGCCTCAAGTTTAAACTCATTACTTAAACTCAGTAAGCTCTTCAAATTGTTCCCCTTCCCCCATATTATTGCACATCTTTAACCAACCCTACAATTAAAGACTTAAAGTTAGCCAGGACCTCAGACATAATCAGGCCCAAACTACTTGTTTACAGATTAGAAAATTGAGGCCCAATAAAGGAAAATGACTTGCCTAAGAAGACAGAGCAAGAAAGCAGGATAATAGAGATGGAAGCTCAGCCCCTTACCTCCTATTGCAATGTATTCACTTCCTGGAGATGGATAATTTAGTCCCTGGATCCACCCATGAAGGTGCTTCCTCCCTCCAATGACATAGTGTGTAGCTCATCCACATCCCCCAGACCCCCAGCAAAGGACAGGGAAAGACAGAGAGAGATGGGCCAACAATATGACTAGGGTTTGGCTTAAAGGCACAGGGTTGGAAGAATTTCCCGAGAGTGAGTTTAGTAGAAGCACAAACCCCCCGCCATTTTTAGCAACCTGTCTCTTATCAACCTCCTTGCATGCCTAAAGTTCCTGTTACTTTTTTCCCCCAAAGGCTTTTGAATGTTTTTTTTAAATGTTGTGAAAAAGGAAAACAGGCTAAGAAAAACCATGACTTACCCAGTAAGTATGTTGTAGTAGAAAAAGTACTGAATTTGGAGTCAAGATACCTGGGTTTGAATAATGACCATAGTATTTACTACTGTGTGACTTGAACAAGACATTTCAACTTTCCAAGCCATTTCTTCTTCATCTGTAAAACGGGGGAATTGTAATAAATAATCTCCAAGACATATTCTAACTCTAAAGTCCCATTAAATAGTAAGTTAATCACAAAGTTAAGGCTAGAACCCAAGTTTCCTGATCTAGGCTTTTTCTAGTGGGATCTTAGAAGGTATGATGTGTTCAGCTGTCCTGAAGAGCTGTTCACTCCCATTATGTCACTTTTGAAGTATCTACCTGAAATGTTCAGGTAGAAATTGAGGCATAAGCGGACAAAGGGCTTGAAACTCTTCCTATGATATTTTTAAAAGATAAACTTATCCATCCAAATGTTCTTACAAACTAGGCATGTATATGTCCACCTTGGGCTATTTTTTCAGTGTCTGAAACCTGACATCTAGTTTCACCTAGATGAGATGAGACATGAAATACATACCACTGTCAGGTTTAAGGAGAATAATCCTGAGGTGTGAAATAGAAATTCCCCAGTCAGTCTGTATCTACTCAGGCAGAGTAAAGGGAAGGATACCATGATTATCTGAAAATGCTGTTATTAAGGACAGGCACCACTAGAGAATTCAGACCCTACATTCTTCTCTTTACTTTTTCAGATATAGTAAACTTCTGTCTATCACAGTTCTTTTTCTTTCCCTGTATTTTCATGATAAAGTGATGAAAGATAAGATGCCAATCTGATAGCAGGGATGTATTCAAAGATGAAATCTCTAGGGCACATTAAATGGTCATAACAAATTCAGCCTAACTGCCTACACCACTCCCATATAAACAATGGTCATAATGGTGCCCTAAGGATCTGAGAGATCCTTAAATCTGAATCATCAAAGAATCACTCAATCACAGCCAGTATTATTTTAATATTAAATGTCTTCATTTATTTGAATTCCATGAAAACAGATCATGTACACATAGAGAAGTTACCCCCAAAAGTCTTAGTGAAGTTTAAAGCTTTAATAGCTGAAAGACTTTGAGGACAGCCTGTGTATATGGATACAAATATACATGGGTGGATAGATAGAGCTCTGTGTGTATGTATGTATGATATATGTATGTATGTATGTGTATATAAACATTGTTGTTAAGTCATTGAGTCACATCTAACTATACTATCTATATATACAACTAACTATCTATGGGGTTTTGTTGGCAAAGATACAGTAGTGGTTCTATTTGTGTCTCCACTGGATAAATGCAAACAAAATTTAAGTGACTTGCCCAGGGTCACAAAACTAGTTAAGTGTCTGTGGCCAAATTTGAACTCAGGTCTTCCTGACTCCAGACCCAGCACTCTATCCACCTAGCCACCTAGCTGCCTCCTATATACAAACATATATACATACAACATGCACACACACACACAGAGAGAGAGAGAGAGAGAGAGAGAGAGAGAGAGAGAGTCATTTAACCCCTATTCCCCAATCATTTGTGGAAACTGGAAATATGATGCTAATTCTTCACCTTTTACCATATTGGAGTAGAGGAGCTATTCTTTTGGTCTTTGCTGAGCCAATTCTTATTGGCATGTGGAAACACTCTGACTGTAAATGGGATCTGGGTTTGCCATTAGGTAAAAGTGAATCTCCTCCACAGTTCTAGATCTATGGTCCTCTGGTCTTATAGTATTGTGTCGTCTTTGACAATTCCTTTAAAATGTCTAGTTTCCGTGATTTCACTGGTGTAGGTACTGTCAGCTCTAGAGTATATGGTACCTCTATGCCTTAATAGATGGTCTTCAAGAGTTGCTGTGGCTGAAAAAATAAATAAACAACTCTCTCTCTCATCTAATGTCCAATTTCCTGCTAATGGGCCCCTCTGAACTTGGATAGAATTATTTATCTTAGACAACAAAAAAGAATGCTGACTTTGGAGTTATGGAGCTTAAGTTCAAAATAGCTCTTACCTTCCTAAATGTCTAACTATGGACAAGTAACTTAGTCATTCTTGGTTTCAGTTTTGTTTTCTGCAAAATGAGGCATTTGGACAAGATGGCTACTAAGGTCCTTTCTAGCTTAGATTCCCCTCTTGCTCTATGATCCTAAAATTTCTCCAGATGAGTTTAGCAGGACCTTCCAGAAACTACTCAGTGCTGTCACAATCTGCAAGTCCCTGTGGTCACTCCATGCCATGAGGTGGCATCAGGGCAAGATTTTAGTGGACCTTCATTCATCTATAGCCTCCCCTACATTATGCTTGGTTGTATACATGTCTTATCATTTCCTGCCAAATTTTAAAGTCTTTAAAAGCAGAGTAGTAACGCTGCTTTCTGGTCTACTATTTCTTTTTCTTTAAATGAGGCAGCTGGATCAAATGATTTCTGATGCCTGTTTCAGCTCTAAATATTTCGATTTAAGATTCTATAATCTTTACCTTTTTAGCTCTTCCAATGTCTAGCATCATGTCACATGCATGGTAAATGTTTAATAAATGTTTGTCAAATTAATGAACTAATGAAGCATCCAATGGATAGAAAACCAAATAAGTGATAAATACTAGAAATTCTCTCATCCCATTATTAGTGTTGTTCACTATAGAAACCATCTTCAAGAGAATGCAACCTCACTTCAGAGCTATTAGATTCTTTTCTTTAAAATTTAAATTTAAGAAGACAGTGTTCCATGATCTTATGGGGGGGGGGGGCTAAAATTGGAAAAAGAGGCTGATTACTACCTCAATATCTATAAGAAGTCTCAAAACAAGGATATATATATATATATATATATATATATATATATATATATATATATATATACACACACACACACACATATAGCATGTCCTAAAAGTCTTAGTGTAGTTTTAAGCTTAACAAAAAATAAAGAAATCTCCACTAAGACTTTTAGGACACCCTGTACATAAACACATAGCTAAAGATATGTATGAACAGTCTAAAAGCTGAGAGTCTTAGAACCTTCTGCCAAATGAGGCATCATCAATGTATAATTGAGAAAGGAAGTAGATTGTTCAGGGAATACTATATAGATCCTTATGAAATATACTGGTAGCCACAAGATATAAAAAGACCTAAAAAAAGGCTTCCAACATGTTGGGCTATTCCTCTATGGAGAATTTATGAAAGTAAAGTTTTTAAAAAGAATCACTCAGAAGAAGGCATGGACTGGATGCCATCTTCACTTCCTGTCTGGGTGTATACCACTGGACATCAATATAGCCCCTATGCCTGGTTCTTCCCTTCCCCATCTTTCATACGTTGTCTTCCCCCGCTAAACTGCAAACTCTTTTGAGGGCAAAGAATATTTTTTTCATATTTGTATCTCTAGTGTTTAGCTCAGTACATAGCAAGAAGTTAGTAAATATTTATTGACTAATTTACTGCCTTTGTGTAAAATAAAATTATATTGATGATGAGGTCATAGACTCATTTAGGAATTAAAGTATGTATTGCTAAAGGTCAGAGAATGTCTGTTGTGATAAACTCCAATCTCAGGGGATTCAAAGAACCATCGATTTTGATTATGTTTCATGTTGCCAATGAATCATCAAGTACTTCATTAACCATCTACTATATGCCAAGCATCATGCTAGTGCTGGGCATACAAAGAAAGAAAAAAAAGTCCCTATCTTCAAACTTGAAATCTATTGGGGAAAGACAATAAGTACATATAAATATATGTATACAAAATATGTATGAAATGAATACAAAGATAGGTCATCAAGAAACACCTTATGTATACAAGGTGAGATAAGCTGATCTTTGAAGAAAATCTATAAGAGGTGTTGAGGAAAGAGTATGTACCAGACTTGTGGGACAGTTCCTGTACAATGACATGGAGAATGAAGATGGAATTTTATATGTGAGCAACAGCAAGAATGCTAATTTGGTTAGACCACAGAATGAATGAAGGGGAATACTGTGCAATAAGGTTCCAAAAGTGAGTTGGAGCCAGAGTGGGAAGGGCCTTAAGTGCCAAAGAATGGAGTTTGAAATTCAGTATAGATGTTATAAGAAGCCACCAGAGTTTATTAAGCAGAAGGAGAGGAATGAGGTTAGACTAGTGCACTAGGAAAAGCTTTGTGAAGATATAGTGGTGTGGGGAAAGACTTGAGGGTGAGAGACCAAAAATTAGGAGGCTCTTACAATAGTCCATGTAAAAGTCAACATAAGCCTAGACTGGGGTAGCCTTGAGAACAGGAAAGAAGATAGATACAAGAGATATTACAAAGGTAGAATCAATAAGACCTTATAACTGATTGGTTACATGGGGTACAAGAGAGTGAGGAGTCAAATATGACTGATGTAGGAAAAAAGGGAACATGCTACTGCTGATAATAATGGAGATAATAAGTAGCATTCTTAATATTTTAGTAATACTAATTTTAACATTTTCTCTGCCCCACATTCTTTAAAGGGAATAAAAATTCATCTTTTTCTCTGAACATGATTTAGAAAGGCTCCTAGGCAGTCTATATTTGTCCTCTATATTTCTCTTGCACCAAATTGGTTTTTCCATTATAGCTACCTAGTTTCATAGGTGTTTAATGATGATGTACACTTCTCATTTAGACTATATTTAGTTTAAAGCTGAAACTCTTAGTGCTGGGTTCCCATTTAGTTACTGAGGGCATCTGCTCAGACAAAAATCTGCTGCTAGGATCGTGAATCCTTGAGAGTCAACTTGTCTTTACACCTTTATCACCCTTTCTTGCTTGAAGTAAAGACCCTATGTGGAGGAGCTACTCAGGTTTGGAGCCAGACAATTCAGTATGAAATTATCTGAACCCCAAAGAGAACTTGCTTGAGAACAATAATAGTCAGGCATTTCCCATGAATAGGTTTGGGTCAAAAGTGGTGGTGGCTTATGTTTGAAAATGATGCAGTAAAATGTGTATGAACACACAATTTAAACTAGGCATCTCATTTCAGATTTGATGGTTGTTTTTAAAAATTTCATAAAATTATACATGTAGGTTGTATAACATACAGAACACTGGACTTAAGAGTCAGGAAGACCTAAAATTGAATCTTGCCCCATACACTTCCTAGGTGTTTAAATAAACAACAAATTTAATAGTTTATTATTAAATTACTGAATAAATTACTTAATGTCTCTCAAACTCAGTTTATTCATCTCTAAAATGGGGATACTAATACCATCTACCCCACAGGGTTGAGATGATGAAATGATTTAGCATATATAAAATTCTTTACAAACCTTAAAATACTATATGTATACTAGTTATTATTACTACTAAATGGTAATGATAGTTGATTCAGCTGCTCTGATATATATTTACATTATTGCCTAAGCCAAGAAAAAAAATCATAATAAAAGTCCATTTATTTTAAAAAGATGATCAAATTTATAACAATTCTTTGGTCAACAAAGTTTGACTACTAGAATTTTAATGGTGCCTTAAAAATGGTAATTTACTAAAAGTCCCCTACAAATGTGAAGACATTAGTACTCTTAAGTGTACACACATGCTCTCTCTCTCTCTCTCTCTCTCTCTCTCTCTCTCTCTCTCTCTCTCTCTCTCTCTCTCTCTCTCTCTCCCTCCCTCCCCCCTACCACTATGCACTCTACTGGGAACAGCATAGAAATGTCATAATGAGTGGGACCTCAAACAAAGACTCGAAACATATCCTGCTTTGATTTCTCCCTCTCTAAAGGAACTTTCCCCTCCTTCAGAGGTTTCTGTTCAAGCCACTGTGAAAGATGAAATGGTAAGAATCTTGTTGAAGGAATTTGGAGAAGTTCTTTTCCTTTTCCTCTTGCACCACTTAAATTTGCCTGATTGACAGTACCAACACCTTTAAAACACAAACATAAGATTATAGCCCTAGAGCTGAAGGAGCCTCAGAGGCCATGTTGTTTATCTCATTTTACAGTAAAAGAATATGAAGTTGAGGGCTGTATCCAAGGTTACACAAGTAGTAAAAGTCAGAGGCAAGATCTGAACCCAAGTCCTCTGATTCTTTCCTCATTTATAAAATGGTCAGGCTGGACTAGCTTCTAGGTAGCACAGTGGATACAACTGAAGTCAGGAAGACCTGAATTCAAAATTAGTCCAACACATACTAGTTGAGTGACCTTAAGCAAATCACCTAATCTCTGTATGCCTCAGTTTCCTCATCTATAAAATAGGGATAATAATGGTATTTACCCCCCGAGAAGCATTGTGAGGATAAAATTAATGTTTAAAATGAGCTTTCCAAATATTAAAGTGCTAACTATATTTATTGTTGGTGTTGCCTAAAGTAACTTCTAGCTCTAGCTATATGATTTTTATTTTTCCTATGATTCCAGAGTCAGTGCTCTTTCAAAAATGCTACATTAATTCATTACATTAATTCAGTCTAAAAAGCATGTATTTAGTAGTACCTACTACGTGTATGATAATATGCTAGATGTTAGCTATTACAATCTTGGCATATCTCTTTGAAATTATGGATACTTGCACACACACACATACACAAAACAGAAAAAAATCAGCAACCCTATGGCTTTTGCTGGCAAAGAAATATTTAAAAGACATCAAAACCTAGATACATGAATACCTACTTGTGTTTCTGTGTATAAATGTCTCTGAGTTAAGCTTTAGTTCCCTCATCTGTAGAATAGGGAAAATAACACTTTACGTACCTCACAGGGTATTTCTGAAGAAAGCATATAAACATATATAAATATCAGATAAATTATTATAATTTTTTCATTGTTAATGCCCCTAGCAAGGCAATAACTTTCCCCAAACTTCACAGTTCCTCTTTACATTTCTGTTGTTCAGGATACTCCTCTCTTAGCTTAAGCAGGCTGCAAAATTTCCAGAGGGCTCCTGTTTGGTGAAAAATACCGACTGGTCTGGACCCCCAAGTAGGAAACACCATCATGTGCAAATCATAGGATTTGGGACAAAAAAAGATCATTAGAAGTCATCTAATTTAACTTTCTGATTTTACATATGAAGAAAAGTAGTCCACTAGAAATGAAATGACCGTTACAGAATTACAGGAGCTGAAGAGCACGGATTCAAACCCAGATTCCCTGACTGCAAGTGCAGAGTTCTTTCTAGCAGACCATGTTTTTGTGTTTCCTACTTTGAAATTCAAATACAGCTCTCTTATTAACAGACAGTAAAAACTAATAAATAGAAACTATTCCAACTTGAACATCTATTTTAGTTGATCCTTGCAGGAAACTTGACCCTTATTTGTGAATTTGAAAATTCTTTCCTATTTCAGGAAATAGCTCCAGGCTCCTTGAGTATAAGAGACATGCTAATTTGCATATATCACTAACCCACAGCCAAACTCTCAAGGATTGTCAGCACCACCTGTTCTCACAGGAAGTGACACCATCAGTCCCATCAGCTTTAACTGTGTGGGCTACTCTTGCTAGAGCTCACAAACATTGCCTACGTCAGTATTCACACAGTTACGCAGTCAGCACCCCCTTAACTTGGGTCCTAGATGACAAAGATTTAAAATGCTCTCTCTATGGATTCCTTACGGCACTGAAATAACCCCATTTGGCTAGGCATTGAATTTATCACTTTTCTATCTCCTTTCTTGTTACAAGGAAACCCAAAGTGAACCAGGAATACCTTAATCAACATTCTCCCAAGATGTTATATTGGGTATAAAAGTGAATTGAATCACGTTAGCAAGAGCTGTTGTCCCTTATACTTTATCTCAAGAAACAGTGGCATAATTTGGATCACAACAGCACAAGACTTAAACATACCCTGTAGGCTGGGAATACCATAAGACAATAGGATGCATAAAATTAGGAAGCCAAATTACAAATGCGACCATCATGCATTTAGGAAGAGTGTTAAATTATTAAGGAAAAATTCATCCAGCGCTTACCAGAGCCTTCCAGAGAAGCAGGAATAAGAAGAAACCCCTCTCCCCATGGTGGAGAGAGGAGGGAGATAAGGGCAGATTCAGTAAGAGAGATATGAATCTCCTCTAGCAACCCTCTCTGCCTTTGCGTGTATCTCCTTACCTCTGTTTTGTTGGAAACAGTAGAGATCTACTCTCAAACTTTCCCCTCAGTCTTTCTGCACCCCTCTTCCCCAGACCCACCCCTCCCCTTACCTGGGGTGTATGTCCACAAGCAATACCAGGGTCTGCATGGTGATCACATCAATGCGCTTACAGTGAAATCGGGCCACCTTGAGCACCTTGAGGTACGTGAAACACAGCACAACAAAGGAGAGGAGGAAGCTGAGGGCGTGGAAAACCCCAGTGAAAACACTAAAAGGGACCCGCTCCTCCTGCCTCTTACTGTACAGAGTGCAGGAGGCATAGAGGTGATGAAAACCCAGCCAGGACAGGGAGAGAGCGGCAATGGGGAAGGAGATGGAGTGCAGCCACGTGTAGCCCACTATGAGGGCAGCGTCTTTGTAGCGCATCTTGGAGTGGTAGCTCAGAGGGAAGACCACGGCGACCCAGCGGTCTATGCTGAGGGCGGCCATGCTCAGCATGGAGTTAGTGGTCAGGAAGGTTTCTAGAAAGCCCACGATGTGACAGAGTCTGTCTCCTCCTGGCTGCTGTTTATTAAGCATCCCGGCCAAGGTCAAAGGCATATTGACCACGGTCGTCAACAAGTTGCAGCAGGTCAAGTTAAGGATGAAGAGACCCGGCACTTGCTTGCGGATGTCTGGGCTGTAGAGGAAGCAGATCAGCACCACCACGTTGGACAGCAGTGAGACAGCGATCATTCCCACCAGCAGGCAAGCCAAGCTCACGTCCCAAGAGTTCATGGTGTGGCCCTTCAGAGGAGGGACCTGTGGGCAAAAGGCACACCTTCTGGACGTCCGAGGAGCATAGTGCGAGGAGAGTTCATCTCCTCACGCCCAGCAGCACTTCTTTTGACTGATTTCCCTTTTCTCTTCTAGTAGTCGCTGTTTTGGCCAGAATCATCCTCTCCCGTCCCTTCTCTCCCCTTCTCGGACAGAGCAGCAATTTTGGACACTGCCTCTGCTCTTCTCTCCTCCTCAAATACAGTTCACAGAAGTTGCCCCAGAGCTTTGGGGTCAGTTACCCTTCCACTAGGCAAGGGGAGCCAGGTACAAGGCAGTCCTGCTTGTGAGCAAGACTGTACAATGCAGCCCTGGACCGGGTGGGTTTGGAGAACACCGGTATTCTGAGAAGAATCTCTTCTTAGATCCCTTATCAGCCGGCGCGCAGGTCTCCTCACTCTTCTTCCGCTCCACTCCCTTCTTTCTTCCCCTCCCTCATTCCATTCTCTCTCTTTCTCTCTCTCTCTCTCTCTCTCTCTCTCTCTCTCTCTCTCTCTCTCTCTCTCCCCCCTTCTCTTCCTCTCTCTCCCCTCCCTATGTTTTTTTTTCCTTATCTGGTTTCTTAAGACAACTGATCAGGCAACGCCCCCCAACACACAGACATTAGCAGCTCAGTGAGGAGTGATTGGCTGCCTTCTCCCTCCACGTCTCCCCCACCCCCACCCTCCACCTAGTAAGTACCAAAGAAAACTCTCAGTGAGGAGGGTGTCCTCAAAAGCAATGGAAAGGGCTGAATGAAATGATTTAGCAATCTCATGCACCCTCTAGGGTGGGCTGTCTCAGTTCCCACTCACCCCAGTCATCAGACTTTCCCCACAGCTGTTGCACAGTCGCTGACAATTTCTGCCAAGGCTCTTCCTTCTCTTGCTGAGCTGAGCTGGGGAGAGCAAAACCTCAGGTCCCCTAATGGATGACTTGCTTAGAGAGGGCAGAATTCCAGAGACTCCTTATTCTCACTAGCAAAAAAAAAAAAAAAAAAATCTGGCCATTCATCTTCCAGGGAGCAATACTCAGGCTACCCACTACTCAGAAGAAATCAAATAATCCTGCTTTTTGGAAACATAGGTCAAAAGAGGGGAGTTGTGCATATATGTATGTTGGGGGGTGGGGCTATGCAATTCTGCATGTGTAAAATGCTTTTGATCTGAAATCTTAATTATTGCCTTGACTCTAGGCAAGAATACAATTCTAAAAATCTCCCTGGGAGGGCTATTGTGAAATGCCCCACCTCCACACCCCACCACAGCACACAGCAACTAGGGTTAATGAGCAAGTTGATCTGACTATTTTCTGTTCAGCATCAAACACAGATTTTTTGCTCATATGGTTATGGAGCTCATTTCTGTCTATTGTGTGAAAGCTCTGTGGATTATATAATGTGCCCTGTGCTCTTCAATAGACATCTCCCTGCAGAAAGAAAAGGAAATGAATGTGCAATATCACAGGGCTGAAGATCAACATAGATGCCCCTAGTAATGACTGTAGCAGAAACAAAATGGCAACAGTGGTCTTAGCCTCCTACCCATAAATAAACAACAATGGGGATGAGAACTCACTTTGGGATGCTCTCAAAAGAGACAGTATTAGGGAAAGACTGATTCCATTACTAGAAGCGTTTGCTTGTCCATGCAAGAAAAGTCCCCATAGCAGAAGGAACTTCTTCCTTTGTGTCTAGAAAAATAAAGCTTCCACACATGGAGACCATGACCTTTGTTAGCTTAAAGTACTCTAACAGCATTTTTCACTTCAAACACTGGGTTTGTTATTCTGGATCACACATCACTGACCTCAACTAATGTCTGAAGCATCATCATTGAGCAAGAAGGGACTTTAGGGGTCATTTAGGTCAATCCCTTCATTTTACATGAGGAAATTATGGTTTCGGGTTTAGTGAATCTTAAAGCTAACTGCAGAGTTAGGTGAGATTCAAATCCAGGATCTCTGAGTCCAGATCCTATTCTCTTTCTCTTACATCATGGCCTTTGCCCTTAATGAAGTCGAATTCCAAAGGGTAAACTCTCTTGGATTTTTATTACCAAATTAGAGTCAGTACTTAGAATCACAGCCTTCTTGCTTCTGCTATGCCCCACCTGATAATCTCGCTCTAAAAAAACTGGATGTTCTTCATGTGGTTATATCCATATACGACATATATGGGGCTGTCATGGTCAGGAGGTTAGATTTCCATTCCCTCCAATGTCTCCTGAGATGCACTAATGTGCCTCATTTCTTCCTTCTCTGTGTATCTAGAGGACTCTTAACTGTGGCACATACTTAGCACATGTAACTCTGTATTATTAGTTATTTTTAATAATAATCATGATAAAAACAATTGTGGCTTTCATTTAATACTTCAAATCTTGCACTTGATCTCATTTGATCCTCACCTTTGTGAGACAGGGGCTACAGGTATTATTTCTATTTTAAAACTAAGGAAATTGAGCTGAGATGTTCAAACTCTTCACTCTCTCTCGTCACCCATATCCAGTCAATTGTCAAATAGTGTCATTTCTCCCTCCACAACATCACTTGCATCCCTCCCCATCTCTCCCTTCACGCAATCACTGCCTTAGTTCAGGTCCTCATCCCCTCTTGCATGGATAACTGTAATAGCTGCCAAATTGATATTTCTTTTTTTTTTTAAGCAATTGGGGTTAAGTAACTTGCTCAAGGTTACACGGCTAGTCATTATTTATGTGTGGGTGCTCATTTTCTGAGGCCGGATTCGATCTTGGGTCATCCCAACTCCGAGGCCGGTGCTCTTACTCACTGTGCCACCTAGCTGCCCCTTTAGGGCAATTGGGGTTAAGTAACTTGCCCAAGGTTATAGGGCTAGGTTTTCTTTTTTTTGTTTGCGTGGATTAAGTGTCGGAGGCCGGCTCCGAACTCAGGTCCTTCTGATTCCAGGGCCGGCGCTCTATTCACAGCGCCACCTAGCCGCCCCCAAATTGATATTTCTAAAGCACAGTCCTAAATACATCACTCCCCTATTCGTGAAATTCCAATGGCTCCCCATCACCTCGGGAAAAAAATTGCAAACTACTATGCTTGATAATTGAGCCTTTGACAACCTAGCTCCAAATAGTCAAATTGGAGTACTTGGTGCTTCCTATATGTGGTGTTTCCTCTACTGTTCCCATGCCTTTGAACAGGTTTTCTCCCATGCCTGGAATGATCTTCTTTCCTTTTCTCTGCCTTTTGGAATTTTGTTCCCTTCAATGACTCAATATCACCACCTCCTAGGCAAGTCCTTTCCAACCCCCACCCCCAGGTGTTAGCACTCCCTACCTGAAATCACTTTGTAGTTATTTTGTATATATTTTGCATTTCTTTTCTTGTGTATATATTTTCCCCCTACATGCACAGAACAGCCAGGAATATTTCATTTTTGTCTTTGTATACCCAGTATCTAGCATATAGCAGATGTTCAATAACTGCTTGTTGAAATGAATTGAAGGGACTTGCTTTTGATCACAGAGCTAGTGTCAGAGCACAGAGCTCTGTCTCCAAGCCCAGAATGCTATCCACTAGGCCATCTGGGAAGAGCTTAGGCCAAAATATTCATCACTCTGCAGCCAACCTGGGGATGAGGCTCTCAAAACTGAATTAGGTTGGTTCTCCAATGAAATCATGGGGACTATATGTAAAAGTTTTTCTCCAGTTTGGTAGAACCTACCAAAGCCTGTGTCTCACTAGCATAGAACACTAGGTCGTCTCCATGACACAAAAATGAGACCAGAGTGGCCCCTTTTAAGAACCATCCCGGCTGCAGAAAAGATAGAGGATGAATTCACAATTCCTAGATAAGACCTGGTGAAATATATAGAATTTATTCTTCATTCTTTGCATAGGATTTCCTTAAACCTTTTGTAAACCATTTCAAAGGATATAAACTTTTCTTTTTCAAAGTCTACCTTGAGATCTGGTACCATCATTTAACAACTCATGCATAACAGGGTTAGGTACATTGCAGGCATATGCTGAGTATATATACAATAGAGATGGAAGTACAGTTCTGGCATTGCATTACCCTATTCTCTATATATCCCTGCCCCAGTAATACTCTTTGGAACTCTGGATGTGCTGAACCTGTTGATTAAGTGAACTAAATGCCATTTAGCTATAGTGAAGTTCTAGGCTCAGTGGACTAAAATAGACAGCTCTTACTTTTCTTTCTCTCGGATCAACAGATCAGTGCTAAAGGCATTCCAAGGATCTCTGGGTTCTCAGATACTCTTACACATTTTGCATTCTAGGTTTAAACTTGGGGATCGAGCTGACAATGAATTCTGTAAATGCTCAATAAGTGCTTGCTGATGGTATAACATCCCACTTCTCTCTCTGCACCCTACTTTCAAACAGTGGTGATTTTAACTTAAAGAGGGATTGCTTTATAGACCTAGGACCTCAATTTAACAGAATCAGAGATACAGAGCTATAAAGAAAATTAAAGGCCATCTAATGTAACACCCTAATTTTATAGTTAAAACACTAAGACTATGGGCTATTAATAATAATAACTAGCATTTATAAAGTGTTTAAGGTTTGTAAAACAATTTACATATTTTATCTCATTTCATCCTCACAATAGTACTGTGGGGTAGGTGCTATTAATCTCTTTAACACATGAAGAAACTGAGGCTGGTAAAATTTAAATGACTTGCCCAGGGTCACAACGTTAGTAAATATTGGAGGGAGAATTTGGACTCGGGTCATTCTGACTCCAAGTCTAAACAGACTTTTACTCCTCTGAATTCCACAGTAACATTCTTGCTCTTATACCCCCTCACTATGGTTTGAACAGGAAACACTAGAGGAAAGGAATTTTCTTTGGAGAAAATGAAGCATCAAAGCAGAGTGCAATCTGAGTTTTTGTTTCTATTGCCATAACTTTCCCATGCTATTCCGAGCGGTAGACTACATGGTGGTTACTGTGTGTGTATGTGTGTGCTTGTGTGTGTGTGTGTGTGTGTGTGAGTGTGTGTGTTAGTATTTAAATGTTTTCACATCTACAGGAGACTTTTAGTAAAATACCATTTTCATAGCACCATTAGAAGCTAAGGGACCAAAACTTAGTTGTAAATTTTATCATTTCAGAAAAACTCCTTTGAAAATAAGTGGACTTCTGATCTGACATAATGATGATGGTCACAATGTTAACTAACATTTATATATTGCTTTAAGGTTTGCTAAGTGCTTGACATCTTACCAAATAAAATAAAAGATACTACTGTTATCTCCATTTTAGAGATGAGAAAAATGAGAAGAAAATAAGTTAACTGTCTTGCCCAGAATCATACAACTATTAAGCTTCTGAGGCAAAATTCAATCTCAGGTCTTCCTGACCCCAAGTCCAATGCTCTTCCCACTGCTGCACATAGTTTTTCTTGTTATTTGTCCTTCATTCTCAAAGAGAAACAATGACATCTGCCCACACTCAGTGACTGTCCATAGTCACATAGGTAGTGAACACCAAAGACAACATTTGAACTTAGGTCCTCTAATTCCATGGCCATTGTCCTTTCCAGTGTACCATTTATCTATATATTACCTTTTCATAATATTCTTTGTGGTAGATATCTTCACTTTCAGAGTTGAAGAAGATGACTTGGAAATGGTTATTTAGAAGCATACATTACGAGGCTGATGAGACCTTGGAGGTACTCTAGACCAGCTTCCTCATGCTACAAACTGAGGCTTATGGAGTTGATAAAATTTACTCACTGTCACACAACTACTAAGTATAGAAGGTAGGATCAGATCCCAAGTTTCTTTATTTTTTTTAAACAAATGCTTTATTAACTTCTGTTTTACATCATTCATTTCCCCCAGATTTTGAGTTACAATCATTTTCCCCCTGTTATTCCCCTACCCAACCTCCCAGAATAGCAGTCCCACAAGATATCGCTTCCTCCAATCTGCTCTCTCTCATACCTTCTCCCATACCCCCTTAGACTTTTCCATTAGAGGAAGGTGAATCTTTGTGTCCCAATGCCTGCACATCTTATCTCCCAATTACAAGCAAAAAAGTATTAATAATAGTATTTATATATATTTGAAACATTTAATCTTAAGACCTTGAATTTCAGATCCATTTCCTTCCTCCCTTGTCACCCATTCCCTCTGGGGAGATAAGTAATTCAGTATATGTTGTACATGTCTAGCTATGCAAAACATTATCATAGTAGATATATTGTACAAGGCTGCTTATAATTCCCTCCCATTCATCCCACCCTCCACCTGGTCCATTCCCTACATGATCCTGTCCCTCTTCTATAGTGGGTACTTCCAACCTCCCCTCCCCCCAAGGATGCCCTCCCATCCATCACTTCTCTTATTTGATTTTTAAAGTCCTTCTAAAGGTCCTCGACGGCCTGCAACCTGCTCATGTTTTCCCCTGGGGCTTTTGGAGCAGGACTTCTGACCTCACAGTCCTTTTCCCGCTCTATGCCCCCAAAATAGGAGTCTAGGGTTGCATCTTTCTCTTTAATGTGTTTCCTTTTCCTTGCCATGTTGCCACTTAATTACTTGACTTTTGGGCTTGTTGCCACACTATGGCTCTGTTGCCAGATGGGAATTTTCATCCTGAACATGTGGGGGACAATTTCTGTTTCTGGAAGCTGGAAACCCACCCACGACTTCCACCCCAGATCACAATCCAGATCCAGGGAGGTTAAAGCAAGAGCGATTACCCCCCAAGACTGATCGCTGGATCTCCCTACAGTTAGTAGGCCAGGAGTTGGAGCTGCCTCTGAAAACTACAAAATGGAGTGTCTCCTCAGCAGCTTCTAGCCCCCAGGGGAGGAAACCAACGCATTCCCCAAATACTGGTCCCAAAGTCCATAGGGCACTAACGTTTCACTTTGTCCTAGGCATGTCTATGTTGATAATTCTGGAATCACCACAGCTGCTGGTGTTCTGGGGTCTCTCCAGCCGGCTACTGGCCCTGCCACCCTGCTGCTAAAACCTCAGCTCAAGGGGACCTGGGCTCAGCTCAGCTCAGCTCAGCTCCCTGCACTCTGCGTGCTGAGCACTGCTGGCTCCCAGACCTCTGTGCTGGTCCTTCCTTCAGGGCTGCTGGGCTGTCCTCAGTGGGGGTTAGCTTCTCTGTGTCGTTCTGTGGGTGCTGGGGCTCCAGAAGTTGTTCAGAGTCTCCTTTTACATAGTTTGGAGGAAATCTGGGGGCAGAGTGTCTTGGATGAGCTGTTTCTACTCCGCCATCTTGGCTCCACCAGATCCCAGGTTTCTTGACTAAAATCTAGCAGTGGTCCCACTCCACCATTCTATTCCCCAAGAAGTAATCAGGGAGAAAGCACCAGTGGACCTGGTAATAATCACTGCATTACCTTTTCATGAAAGATATTTATCGAACATTCAATCATCATTTCTTTGTATTATTATGTCCAGAGGATTTTTAGGCTTTGAGAGTAAATTTATAAATGTTAGCCTTAACTACTTGAAATCTAACTGATTTAAATTCCCAATTAACCAGAGATTTTTATGCACTCAGTTCCTATAAAAATGAGGCAATTGATAAGAAAACAAGTTGGCATCAGCCTTTTTTTTCTTAAGACAAACAAATAAGCCATTACTCCAGGGGTTTATTGTGAGATTGGTAGCTACACTTTGTATTTTCCTTATCTTTTTCAGAGGAGTGTGGCACAGAAAATAGAAAGGTCACTGTATTCCGAGTGAGAAGACTATGATTTGAACCATGATTCTGTCACTTAGTACTTTTTTGGTCTTGTGGGAATTATTTAAACATTCTGGACCTGTTTCCTCCAATTTGTAAAATAAGGGAACTGGACTGGAAAACCTTTATTTTTCTCTCCAGGCTATACTCCTGACCCTCCAGCCTTTTTTTTCCTGATGCCACAAAAATCTTTTCACTCTCAAAGTTCATTATTCCTAGAATTCTCACATTAGAAGTATCTTCCACCCTGAGGCCTCTTCCTCTCATTGGATGTTTCCCCCTGGAACTTTCATTTTAAGGAAGATGTTCAGGCCAGTCATGTCTTCATTCCAGTGTAAGCTTCACACTTGGCTCTCTGGTCTTCTTCTGCCATGCCCTGATAGAGAGTACCCTTAAGCCCTGCCAGCTTCCTTTTATATGATATCTTTCTCTATTAGAATATAAGCTGCTGGAAGACAGGACCTCTTTCTGCTTGTATTCTCTTCTAAGAGTTTATTACTTGGCATAGAGTAAGTGCTTCATAAATGTTTCTTGACTTGACTTTTTGGTCTCTTCTAGCTCTGAATCTATGGTCTTTTGACCTTCATGTTTAACATCAGCAGCACTGGTGTCCAATCATTTGGTGATTGTTATTACTTCTGTTTGCACAACATCTCTCACATCAGCTTCCTTTGTTCATATGGTCAACCACCCTAATGGCCCTAGTTATCTCTCATCCAAACTATGACAATAGTTTCCTATTTGTTCTCCCTATCTCAAATTTTCTTCCTTTCCAATCAATCCTTGACAGAAATGCCAGTGATATTTCTATAGCACACTATATAGTGGCAGAGACTGAATTTAAATCCAGGTTCTCAGCTCATAATCCACTACTCTTTCAACATTATACTAGGTCTGGCATTTTAAGTTTATCTTTATAAGAAAAAAGGTCATAATATAATCTTTCTTGGTCTCGTTATTATTTGATGCTGTATTTTTTTGTTGGGAGGAGCTAGAAAAATCAGTCCTCTTGACAAATAAGCTCACTGTGTTTGGAAAAGGTACTGGTAAAAATAGATGAAAATGAAGAAATGGCATAGACCCTGCTCTCATGGAAGGCAAATAGTGGTTATCAGTATAGTTGAATGCTCAAGACACGTACACATATACTTTTTGTATCAAGTGGAATAAGGCAAATGTACAAGAGAACTATGAAACAAGTGACTGTGCAAGGTCTGGTAAGAAAAATACTTTCAATCAGGGGAAAAGTGAGTTTGCAACACTGTCATATGGTCAGCCAAGCAATAAACTGTAGGTGAATGGTAGAGTTCCTTACGAGTTGGGAGGAAAGCAATGCACGCAGGGTCAGAGGATGCTGTCTCTTTCCTATGACCTTTTTTCTAAGTTCAGGTATCTCATCATCCCATGGATATCACAGGAAGACAGGTGTATTAACACACTTGCAGTTTGTTGTGAAGAGTAAGGCATAATGTGAGTAATTCAACTGTTTCTATATAGAAAAAAACTACTTTTCTTTCAGCCCCAAAATACATTTGTCACATTCAGGGAAGAAACATACCTGGAGGCTTGATTGTTATACACAAGGGAAGGAGGAACTGTGGTAATGTTTTTTGTTGTTTTGTTTTTTTTTTAAGATCACAGGCAAGTTCCTGATGATGGCAAAGGATTATGATATACAGAGGAAAGGTAGGAAGAAAGATATAATCCAAGTCATTGCTTCCTTTTAACCAGGTGTGCTATCTGCTGGCTTGAATGCTCTCTCATTATTATTTACTTCTCAGAAGAGGGGATTCAATTGAAGCCCCTCATGCTCTCCATCTGTCAACAATGTATGACTAAAAGCTGGCCCCTCCTCCCATGATCTTCTCCCTCATACACACCAGCACAGATGGTTGTAAAGTTGGAGAGAAATCACATCCACACACATATAGGGGAGGGGACTATCATAAGGCTAAGAAATTGAAGGAATATGGTTCTGGTTGATCTAGTCCAACTTCCTCAGTTTGGAGATAAGGAAATTGAGGTGAGAAAAGCTATATTACTTGCCAAAGTTCATCAAGCTAATAATTCCCCAAGGCATCCAGGCAGGGAAAGTATAAATGTGCAGGTATTGGACAAGGGGAAACGACAGCTATAGACATAAAGGTAAGATTGATTTTCCTCAGCTGACGGCCTCTTTCTCAATGAGAGCAGTGACCTATAAGTCCTATAGGAATAGGCAAGTATGCTTTGACACTAAAGTTCCATTGTTGATGCTTTAATGAGGAAAATTATTGTTTAATAGAATTTTGGGGCTGCCCATTTAGAACTCACACAGGAACATATGAAATGGGGAAATTTCTCACCAATAATGGTGTGTTCCTACCTTCTTTTATTTAGTTATGTGAGCTGATATGTCTTCCTTAAAGCCTACCCACTCAGGTCTGGATCCATAAAACTAGTTCTTACCTGTGAGTCCTGACAATGTAGGGACTCCATGGGAAAGCGATCTGTTTTTATTTGTGGGCAACAGAGAACAACTCTAGGGAACTCTAGGAATCAGAAAGAACTGATTAGATTCTGAAAAGGAATAGATATTACTGATGAACCTCAAACCTGGATCCAATCTAAGTCAACTCTTGTTGGAAAGTACCATGAAAAGATGCTATTGCTATTCTTTAATACAATATCCAGAGGAGAAGTGGGCACATGACACTCCACTGCCTGACTGCATTTTCATTTTTCAATGGCCGTCCCCATTACTAGGGAGTACTCTCTGTTTCCTGGCTTCTCTGACTTTGTTCAGATCACAGGTATAAGCCCACCTTCTAGAGGAATCCTTTCTTAATACTTTCTTAATGTTAATGCCCTCCCTTTATTGATTATCTCCAACTTATCCTATATCTATCTTATTTGTATATATTGTTTTCATGTTGTCACCCCCCCTTAGACAGTGAGTTCCTTGAAAGCAGAGACTGTTTTTTTGCCTTTCTTTGTATTTCTAGAACTTAGCACAATGCCTAACACATAGGCACTTAATAAACACATGTAATGGCTTTTACAGCCATGCACTGAAACCCCAAAGGATCCAAGTAGTTACACAGTTTAGGGACAAACACAAAATCACTGCCTGAGACTTTATTTCTGGTCCCTTCTTTGCTCCCATAACCTCTGGGAGCCAGAGCTAATTCTCTTTTGACATATGGTATGCTTTACTCAGTATTTTTTGAAACTGATAGAATCTAGAAATTACCATCTTATTACCCACTGACTCGAAAGATCCCTGCTTTAAAGATTGAATCATCTATCACATTCAAGCACCAAACAGTATTTTGCCCTGATACGTGTGTCTTGAATTATATGACAGATGTGTTTCTGCAGAGTTGTATATAAATCCATTAAAAAAAACTGAATTGTGTGTTAAATGATTCACTGTAAGGCTTGCAATATAAAATAATCTTATATTAAAATCCTTTGTCAAGTGAAGTCACAAAAGTCTTACGTGGATGCCTCATTATGGAATTGAAGTGACCCTTGATTCTCAAAGATTATGCCACCTTGCTGGAGAGTCAAGTCAGGGTGCATGTGTTAAACATCTACTACATACTAGGAACTATGCTAAGCCCTAAGGACACAAGGGCAAAAACATTTCCTGCTCACAAGGATCTCGCAATTTAATGAAAGGCTTTAAGTATGGCCCCAGCATCAGACAATATGAAATATCTGAAGACAACTCTAGCTAAGTATATAAGGCTCATTATCATTAGTCTCATACAAGGTGATGGATTCTTTGGTCATGGAAACCCATTAAACAACCATGTGGCCCCTTTTTGTTTATAAAATCATAGCACCTTAGAAACCAGTTATTATGTATCTCATTCATTACCATAAAGGTTTGGCGATTCTGTGGGTCAAAGCCTATTCCCCATTAGTCATAGGCGGCAAAAACTGGTACCACACTGTTAGCCTTTAGAACAGTCCTTACTCTGGTAGTCATATTAGGTGTTTCCAAGACACCATTCACTTATTAGAGGTTCCATTCTGTTAATTTAGAGAGAAGGGCTAACACTTACAAAGTAGGCTCCATGATGAGCAGGCTGCATTTATATTAGATGCCAATTATAAATGGAGTGCAAGGGAATGAGGATCCTATCCAACCAGTAGGTTAACATTGCTATTTCATCATTGCCATTTCTATTCTAAGCTCTGGACTCCAGAATGTGCCTATTAAGTTTGGCAATTTAGTATTCACCGCTAAACTTGACATTTCCTGACCCCAGAATGTATTTTCATTTGGGGATTTATTTTTTACACTATGAAGAGCCTCCTTGTCAACCCATCACCAGTTCAACTGGAGATCAGTACTGGGGTACTCTCATTAAAATGTTCAGCCAAAATGACATGGAGAAAAAGGAGACACGTGAATAAGGAAGAATTGATCCTAATTAATAAGGCTACCAAAATGTATTGTATTTTTTTTTACTAGAAATGAATAATGGTATCTAGGAAGAGGTGACACAAATGAAAGAATAATTCTTTCAACAAACATTTAGTGAGCACCTTCTAGGTACAAGGTCCTATATGCTAAAGACAGTAGGGAATACAAACATTTAAAAGACACATTGCCCTGGAAGATCTTTTAGTCTAAAAGGAGAGAGGATGAAATCATCAATAGCACAAATACAAATTGGGTCTTTTATATACCTTTATTCCATAGTTATTTGAGTCTGTGTCTTTCTTGCTGTCTCAAAAATAAGCATATTGTGATGCTTATTCATCTCTGTATACCTTGTAGTGTGTAGCATGATAGCCTGTACATTATAGGAGTTATATACACATACATCAAATTGAAGGGAAAAATACAAGGCAATCAAAACAAATCATTCATTATGACTAAGTTAAATATATATTGGCGATGTAACAAGGATTCAGCACTAGGAAAATGATAACAATAAAAACAGCATCATTTGCAATGAAAATAAACTAGAAGCTTTCCAAAAATATAGGAGTAAAGCAAGGGTGCCCATTCTTCTTGCTATTATTTTACCTAGTTCTAAAAAGGCTAGCAATAGCAATAAGACAAGAGAATGAAATTAAGTGTGAAGATAATCAAAGAGGTCAAAAA
Organism: Gymnobelideus leadbeateri; assembly: GCA_011680675.1. Taxonomy (NCBI): domain Eukaryota; kingdom Metazoa; phylum Chordata; class Mammalia; order Diprotodontia; family Petauridae; genus Gymnobelideus; species Gymnobelideus leadbeateri. Next base: position 102,987 of record WOXC01009723.1, read on the forward strand.
ACTATCCCTAATTGCTGATAACACGATAGTTTGTTTTAAAAATCCTAAGGAATAAGCAAAGAAAGTACTTGAGACTGTTTTTTTTTTAAATAAAAGTTACATACTACAAAATAAAACAAAAAATTCAACAGTATTTCTACATAATAATAACAAATTTGGAAATCATACTTCAAGTAACTATAAAATGTATAAACTATTTGTGGATCACTCGGCAAAGTACTTGTATAGATTCTATACTTGTCTAGACTGAATTACAAGATGCACCATAAAGAAATAAATAACAATTTAAATAGCTGGAAGAATATCCAATGCTTATGTTTGGCCTGTGCCAACATAGTAAAAAAGAGTAATACTACCAAAGCAGTAGGGATGAAGGGAGACTATCACTTTCAAGTTTCAAACTATATTACAAAGTAAAAAATAATTAAAAGAATTAGGTACCAGCTAAAAACAGAAGAAGAAAAATACACCACTGCAACAGACAGTATGTATCTGGGAAGAAAAGACACAGACACAAATAACTATAATGTAAAATGCAGTGGAATACATGCATAAAAGTCTCAATACTGTACTTGTGTTGTTGACATTTTCCTCATCTTTTCAAACTACAAGCTTTTCAAAGGCAAGCATTGTCTCAATCTCGTGCATGTTTTTATTCCCTATTTTGCTTATTAGCACAGGGCCTTGCACCTAGAAAGTACTGAGTAAATGTTTGCTGAATGAATAATTATCTCATTTGTGCCATCCCCTCCTAGACTCAATAAATAATGAGCTCAGTAACCCAGTGTTCAATAAATCTAAAAACATAAATCACTTAAGAAAGAACTCCTTATTTGCTAAGAATTTCTAGGAAGACTAGAAAATAATAGGATAGAAATTAGGCTTAGACCAACATCTTACCCCAGGGGTGGGAAACTTGTAGCTTCAAGGCCATATGTGGCCCTTTGACTGAATTCAAACTTCAAGAAGAAATCCCTTTAATTAAAAGATTTGTTCTGTAAAACTTAGACTTAGTCTAAAGGCCACACCTCAGAACGTAGAAGGTCACATGTGGCCTTGACACTGCAGGTTCCTCACCCATGTCTTACACCTTGTTCCACATACAAAATACATTTCCCAGTTTTCAAAGGGTTTTACAGGAAAAAAAAATATTTATGGAAGCCCTTTTTGTTGCATAGAATTGTAAACAAAGTATATGTCAATCTACTGGGGAAATAGCCAAACAAATTTTAGTACAAAAATCTAATGGATTGTTATGGTAAGAAACTTCAAATATATTGAACACAAGGACCACAGAAAGACTTGCATGAACCGATATAAACAGAGGCCAGGAAAACTATATATACATATATATATAATGACTACAATAATGTAAACAGAATGACCACAAAAGTTGAAAAGAGATGTTTGTGGACCTAGAAAGAAATATCTGCCTCAAAGATATATGAGAAGTCCCACCTTAAGCAAGAGGTATTTACTGGCTTCTTTTAATTCTAGTGCCTTATCTCTGAATTTAACTCTAATTTGTCTTGCATACATTTTGTTTCCACAAAGTTGTTAACACGATATCTCCCCCATGATATTGTGAACTCTTTGAGAGCAGAGGTTATTTTTTTTGCCTTTTTTTTAAAACAAACACTTAGCACAATGCCTGACACATAGTACTCTGCTTAATAAATGTTTGTTGTCTTGATTTAACCAAGCTTCTTTGCAGAAATGGATGGGGAAAGGGGGGTCCTGGTCCAGGACAACTCAGTATCCCACATAACAGTTTTTCTCAAAGCATTTATTTATTATTGTTAGTTTTTAATTCTCTTTAAAAATTATTTGTTGGGGGGGCGGAGCCAAGATGGCGGAGTAGAAACAGCTCATCCAAGACACTCTGACCCCAGATTCCCCACAAACTATGTAAAAGGGGACTCTGAACATCTTCTGGAGCCCCAGCACCCACAGAACGACACAGAGAAGCTAACCTCCCGCTGAGGACAGCCCAGTAGCCCTGCAGGAAGGACCAGTGCAGCACTCTGGGAGCTGGCAGCACACAGCATGTGGGGAGCCGAGCTGAGCCCAGGTCCAAGCTGAGCCCAGGTCCGCATGAGCTGAGGTTTTAGCCCCAGGGCACCAGGGCCAGCAGCTGGCTGGAGGAACCCCAGAACACCAGCAGCTGTGGCGACTCCAGAATTATCAATATAGACATGCCTAGGACAAAGTAAGAGGTGAGTGTCCTATGGACTTTGGGACCTGTATTTGGGGAATGCGTCAGCTCCCTCCCCTGGGGGCTAGAAGCCACTGAGGAGATATGCCATTTTGTAGTTTTCAGAGGCAGCTCCAGCTCCTGGCCTGCGAACTGTAGGGTGATCCAGCGATCAGTCTTGGGGGGTAATCTCTCTTGCTTTAACCTCCCTGGATCTGGATTGTGATCTAGGGTGGAAGTCGTGGGTGGGTTTACAGCTTCCCAGAATGGAAGTTGCCCCCCACACGTTCGGGACGAAAATTCCTCTATCTGGCCTTAAAGCCATAGTGTGGCAACAAGCCCCAAAGTCAAGCAATTAAGTGGCAACATGCCAAGGCAAAGGAAACAGAAAAATGCAACCCTAGACTCCTATTTTGGAGGCATAGAGCGGGAAAAGGACTGTGAGGTCAGAAATCCTGCTCTAAAAGCCCCTGGGGAAAACATGAGAGGGTTGCAGGCCATAGAGGACCTTAAGAAGGGCTTTAAAAATCAAATAAGAGAAGTGGAGGAAAAATTGGAAAGAGAAATGAGAAGGATGCAGAAAAAGTATGAAATGAGGGTCAACAGCCTGACTGAGGAAAATAACACCTTAAAAAATAGACTAACTCAAATGGCAAAGGAGGCCTAAAAGGGCAATGAGGAGAAGAATGCCTTAAAAAGTCGAATTTGCCAGATGGAAAAAGAATCTCAAAAGTTCACTGAGGAGATCCATTCCTTCAGAGTTAGACTGGAGCAAATGGAAGGTAATGACTTTATGAGAAATCAAGATGCTGTTAAGCAGATCCAAACAAATGAAAGATTAGAAGGCAATGTGAAATATCTCATGGGAAAAACCACTGACCTGGAAAATAGATCCAGGAGAGACAATTTAAAAATTATTGGTCTACCTGAAAGCCATGATCAAGGAAAGAACCTAGAAATCACCCTTCAAGAAATTCTCAAGGAAAAGTGCCCTGATGTTTTAGATCCAGAGGGTAAAATAGAGGTTGAAAGAATCCACCGATCACCTCCTGAAAAAGACCCCAAAAAGAAAACTCCCAGGAATATTATAGCCAGGTTCCAGAATCCCCAGATCAAGGAGAAAATACTCCAAGCAGCCAGGAAGAAACAATTTCAATATTGTGGAAACACAATCAGAATATCCCAGGACCTGGCAGCTTCTACACTGAGGGATCGAAGGGCATGGAATATGATATTCCAGAGGGCAAAAAGAACTGGGAATGAACCCAAGGGTCACCTACCCAGCAAAACTGAGTATTTTGTTTCAGGGGAAAATATGGTCATTCAGTGGAATAGAGGACTTTCAAGCATTCTTGACGAAAAAACCAGAATTGAATAGAAAATTTGACATCCAGACACAAGAAGCAAGAGATGCCTGTAATGGAAATACAGATTTAAAGATCTTCCCTGCCCCTAGCTTAAGTGCACCTGGAGCCTGTGGTGGGAGGCTTGTTTTTCAGGAAAGCCCACACCTTGATACTTTGTGATTGGGCAGTGGGTCAAGGAGGTTGTTACATTCTCTTAGCCAAGAGAAGGCTATATAAGCCCTGAGGAGAGGCTTTGCTTTGGGGCTCACTTTGAGAAGTGTTGTGTGATTTGACTAGATGAGACTCTGGGAAGCCGTTGTTGAGAGCCCCCCAGCTTTGAAAACCCAGATGTTGATGCTTCCCTCTCTGGTAACTGTGATTTGGTATTGATATAATGGTTGGACAGTTTGGAAGCCTGTCTGTTTGATCTGTTAGTTCTGTAACTCTGAAGTTTGGGGTGCTGACCTTTCTCCCCTGAACTAGGCAATGTGTGTTTGTTTGATTAAAGTAAGCTTGTTAACCCATTTTGAGTTGCTTTCCTTTACAAAAGCAAATCTAAGAACCTGTGTTGGCAGTCACCCTGGGGATGTTGGGGTGCTTGCTGCTACAATGCCTGAGAAGGTAATCAGGGAAAAGAAATCAAAAGGAACTTATCAAAGTTGAACTATTTACATTCCTGTATGGAAAAGCAATAACTGGGACTGATGATATCTTTCTCACTATGAAAATAATGGAGGAAGGGTGTGTGGTCATATGAATACACATGTGAATGTGTGTGTAGATGGTTACAATTATATATGGATAGAGGGCATAGGTTGAATTTTTTGGGAAGGGAGAATACTCAAGGGATGAAATTATGAGGTGAGAGAGGAAAGTGGCAAGAGGAGATGGGGAGAGACAGGGTAGGGTAAACTATCCCATTAAGAAGAAGCAAGGGGAAGTGGTTGCAAGGGAGGGGGAGAATAGGAAGGCTAAAAAGGCAAAACCACATTCACATTGAATTTGGTTCAGGGAGAGAATGACATACATACTAAATGGGATATCTCAACCTGCAGCATGATAGGGGGAAGGGGGATGAGAGGAGGGATGATGGATGGGAGGGCATCCTTGGGGGGAGGGGAGGTTGGAAGTACCCACTATAGAAGAGGGACAGGATCATGTAGGGAATGGACCAGGTGGGGGCTGGGATGAGTGGGAGGGAATTATAGGCAGCCTTGTACAATATATCTACTATGATAATGTTTTGCATAGCTAGATATGTACAACATATACTGAATTACTTATCTCCCAAGAGGGAATGGGTGACAAGGGAGGAAGGAAATGGATCTGAAATTCGAGTTCTTAACATTAAATGTTTCAAATATATATAAATACTATTATTAATACTCTTTTGCTTGTAATAGGGAGATAAGATGTGCAGGCACTGGGACACAAAATTCATCTTCCTGCAATGGAAAAGTCGAAGGGGGTATGGGAGAGGGTATGGGAGAGAGCAGATTGGAGGAAGCGATATCTTGTGGGATTGCTATTCTGGGAGGGTGGGTAGGGGAATAACGGGGGGAAAATGATTGTAACTCAAAATCTGGCGGAAATGAATGATTTAAAACAGAAGTTAATAAAAGTATAAAGATGTTTTCAAATACAAAAAAAAATTATTTGTTAGAAGAAATGGCTCTCTGGGAAGAGAGGGATAAGTGATGTAGATAGAATCCTAGGCAATATTAAAACAGAAAATCTATTAAGGAAAAGAAAAATGCAAGGCAGACTACGCATAGAGCAACAGAAGAGGTACCAAAAAAAATATTTAGGAGGACAGAGAAATCGCATTCATTGAAGATCTGGGAAAGCTTGTCAAAGTAGGCAGCACTTGATTAGGAAGTATGGTTCTGTGGCTTTGAAGTCAGAGGGCTTCTGTTCAAAACTTCCTTCTGTCCCTGAACCTCGGTTTCCTCATCTGAAAAGAGGAGACGAGAACAACAGCCATTTTGTTGCCTTCTGGATCTATATAATATAAGTGAATCAGAAGGCTTAGACAAAGCTCCATAACTTTTCAGCAAACATACTGTAGTAAGAGAGAAGGCACATCCAAGTTTTGATTGGTCACCGCCCACTTTTCAGCTCTCTTATGTGTGTTGTCTTCCCTTATTAGAATGTAAGTCAACAGGATGGCAAAGTAGATAGCATGTTGGCTCTGGAGTTAGGAGTTGAAATCCAGCCTCAGATACTGACCGGTGTGTAACCCTGGGCAAGTCACTTAACCCTGTTTGCCTTAGTTTCTCAAGGGCAAAATTGTGTTGGAGAAGGAAATGACAAATCACTCCAGCATCTCTGCCAAGAAAATCCCAAATGGGGTGACAAAAAGTTGGACAATAACTGAAAAGACTCAACAATAACAATTAGAATGTGAATTCCTTGAGGGCAGGGACTGTTTCTCTTTTTGTTTCTATTTGTAACCCTTGAGCTTAGCCTAACACTTAACAAATGATTGTTGTCTGCCTACCTGGAAGCAATTCCCAAATCTAAGCAAAGAAGCAATGAATTTTCAACAGTTAGGATATGTTTGGAAGTTTCCCCTTGCAGCAAAGCTAATTTTGCCTCCTTGTAAATTCCATTAAAGAGAAAAATTATAGTTCCACTTCCTAAAATCACCTAAGAACAATGCAGAAATGTTTCATGGCAATGAATGGTATGAAACAAAACGTGATTAACATGCTCTAAACATTGATTTTCTGTTTTAGTATAACTGTGGTAAGTGAATAGAGGGACACAGGTCATCATATTACCCACATATATATTTAGTTCTCCCAGAGTTTAACCCAATGTTTGGCTGATAGTCTGTACTTCTACTTGTTCTGGTACTCATTGATTCAATCTCTCTCTCTCTCTCTCTCTCTCTCTCTCTCTCCAGATATGTCTGTGTACGTGTCTTATTGTTTTCTTTTTTCTGTCACTTTCCAAGATCCCATATTCTATCCATGCTGTAAAATTCACTCCTTATATAAAACCATCGAATCACTTCTCCTGTTCCATAGCAACAGCAAAAGTTCTCCATAATCTCTTTTTCTTTGCCACACTCAGGTCATGTTTCAACCTCTGAACGAGTATTAACCCATCTACTTCCTGAATGCCCTTAAGTAGACTCAGGGAATCATGATCTTAGGCTTCTGTATATTTTCAGGAAATCAAGCAACAACTATTTTATTTTTGGTCCTATAGTCCATATTCAATGTCTGAAATATATAAATGACCAAGGAGGCTTGTTTTTAAGATGCTTAAAGTCAAATGGAGAAATAATATCTTTGGTCATTTTGCTTATTCTCCCTTGACACTTTCCTAGGTCAGTATTCCTTTCACTGATCTTGCTCTTCTATCCACCTCTCAGACTCCTGGCATTTTGCCTAACAATGGAAACAGCTAAACACAGCAAATAGATCTTTGCTTGGGTGCCATTATATAAACTCTCCTATAATGTCATGTGATTATCATCAGTGATTGGACTCCCCATCTGGGAGCTACTTTGATGGCTCCCTACCTCAAACACAAGGGCTTTTGGATCCAGCCTTTAGCCAAGATTTACTATATCAGTTAGCAAGTCTAGAGCATTGCATCTACAATCCATTAAAGTTGGTCAATGGCAATAGCAACAGCTTTATTCTTTGCAAATTGTAACGGCTTCTATGCGGACTAAAGGGTGTCATTGATCTTCCTAAATGTATCAAGTGAGACATCTATTGAAGAGGTTCATGAGCAATCACATCCTGGGTGTCTTCCTTTTTCCTATCAAGGGAACTGAGGCTGTTCAGCAGACATTCTTCAAGTATATCCTAGACATAGCAGGAAGCAAGGAAGAAAAAACTGTTTCCGTGCATATGTGCATTGGATTCATTTCTGTGTCTTCATAAACCAGGCAGTGCAGTGTATAGGAAGATCTAAGTTAGAATTCTTCCTCAGACACTTACTAGTTTTGTGACCCTAGGTGAGTCATTTAACCCTGTTTGCCTCAGTTTCCTCATCTATAAAATGAGCTGGAAAAGGATATGGCCAACCACTCCAGTATCTACCCAGAAAATCCCAAACGGAGTCATGAGGAGCTGGACATAATTAAAACAACTGAATGACAACAATAATTTCTCCTGGACACTCACCATCCTGTTTTTTATCCCCTGTTATGGTCTCTCATCAGGGCCAGTGGCCCTTAGCTGAGTGAGAAGGGTTTGCAATGCCTATAATTTTAAGTAGCTTTCTTTAGAAAGTTACTTATCTTGTTTTTGGTCCCTCTCCAGCCTTTAGTTTCAGGGTTTCAGGTATGCTAGCATAGCAACTATAGAATCATTCATACAACAGTTGCAGCTGGGGGATTTACCTAGGAAAGTATAAGTGCACAATTGGTGTTCTATCTGCTAGGAGGATTTGGAAGGGTCCTGTGGGTAGGCAGAAATGATCACAGACCCAGGGAGGGATAAGAATGAAACTAGTGGGCTTCTTGGTAAGACTGTAGGCTAGACATTTTAGGATTGCCTTTATGGTAAATGAATGTCTTGAGAAGGATCCCAATTCCTAATAGCTGACATTTATATTTAGTTCTTAAGTTTCACAGAGTATTTTTTACACACATCATCTCATTTGATCTTTACAACATTCTTTACAGTAGGTATTTATTTATACCCACTTCATTGATAAGGAAACTGAGACTGAGGGAGTTTAAGTAATTTGTCCAAGGTCATAAAGAGTGCAGAAGGCTTGAAATTAGGACTTTTTGGATTCTAGTCCACCTTCTACCAGACAATATTCCCTTGTGGGAGGGGATTTGGGGTATGTAGTGGTGTATTCTTTCAAAAATATATTCCAAAGGGGTGGAGCCAAGATTGCAGAGTAAAAGCAGAGACTTGCTTGAACTCACCCCCAAGCCCCTCCAAATACCTGTAAAAATTACTCTAAGTAAATTCTAGAGCAATTTATTTAGAGTAATTTTTACAGGTATTTGGAGGGGTTTGGGGGTGAATGAAGCAAATGGAAGCTAATGACTTTATCAGAAATCAAGACATTGTAAAACAGAACCAAAAGAATGAAAAAATAGAAGACACTGTGAAATATTTTATTGTTTTACACTTACCTGGAAAATATATCCAAGAGAAATAATTTAAAAATCACTGGACTACCTGAAAGCCATGATCAAACAAACAAACAAACCAAAAGCCCATGCATCTTTCAAGAAATTATCGAGGAAAATTGCCCTGATAATTTAGAAGCAGAAAGCAAAATAGAAATTTTAAGAATCTACCAGCTGCCTCTTGAGATACCAAAAGGAAAACTCCTAGGAATACTGTAACCAAATTTCAGAGTTACCAGGTCAAGGAGAAAATATTGCAAGCAGTCAGAAAGAAACAATTCAAGTATTGTGGAAATAGAATCAGGATGGCACAAGACCTAGACGATTCTATATTAAGGGATTGAAGGGCTGAATATGATATTCCAGAGATCAGAAAAGCTAGGATTAAAACCAAGAATCAACTACCCAGCAAAACTGAGTATAATACTTCAGGGGAAAAAATGTATTTCAAGCATTCTTGTTGAAAAGACCAGAGTTGAATAGAAAATCTGACTTTCAAATACAAGAATCAAGAGAAGCATGAGATATAGATAGATAGATAGATAGATAGATAGATAGATAGATAGATAGAGATAGACAGATAAATAGATGGCACAGGGTTGAGTTGAATATGAAGGGATTATATCTAAAAAATAAAGTTAAGGGGTGAAAGAGGAATATATTTGGGGGAGAAAGGGAGAGATAGAATGGGGTAAATTATCTCACATAAAAGAAGCAAGAAAAAGAGGGGAAGAGGGAGGAGGTGAGAGGAAATGAGTGAATCTTACATAAATCTCATCAGATTTGGCTTAAGGATGGAATAAAATAGACACTCAGTTGGGTATCTTACCCTACAAGAAAGTAAGGGGGAAGAGGATAAGGGGGAGGGTGATAGAAGGGAGGGCAAATTAGGGGAGAGGGTAGTCAGAAGCAAACATTTTTGAAAAGGGACAAGGTCAAAAGGGAAAACAGAATAAGTGGGGGGCAGAATAGGATGGGGGGAAATACAGTTAGTCTTTTACAACATGACTATTATGGAAGTGTTTTGCATAATTACACATGTATAATCTATATTGAATTGCTTGCCTTCTCAATGAGGGTGTGGGGGGGGGAGAAGAGAATTTGTAACTCAAAGTTTTAAAAACAAATGTAAAAATTGTTTTTACATGCAACTGGGAAATAAGATATTCAGGCAATGGAGTGCAGAAATCTGCCTTGCCCTAAAAGAAAATAAGGGGGAAGGGGATAAGAGGGGGAGGTGTGATAAAAGGGAGGGTAGACTGGGGGAAGGGGTAATCAGAATGCATGCCATCTTGGGGTGGGTGGAGGGGAAAGAGAGGGAGAAAATTTAGAACTCAAAATCCTGTGAAAATGAATGTTGAAAACTAAAAATAAATTTATTTATTTATTTAAAAAGAATATATTCTGAGGCTTTCTCCCAACAGTAGGAAAAGAAAGTTATTTGTCAGATTATCCCTGTACCAGCTTCACACTTGACCTCATGTCTGTTTCATTTAACTTGACTCCTTTTTAAACATTTTGGCCAAAGTGATGGCAGAAGTTTCCCCAGTTTCTTAGTGACTACAGGGAAAAAACCTAATGTGCTAGAAATAGATCTCTTGAGGTCTCGAGTTGATAAGTGTGATGAGGTAAAGAAAACACCCACAGGAGAAGGAAATCAGTAATCATTTTCTATCTCTGCCATTAGCCAGCTACAGGAACCTGGGAAAAATTTTCACTTTTTTGGACCTGTTTCCTTATCTGTTCAATAAAGGATCAGACTAGGTCATTCTCCAGACAGCCTTCTAGGTCTAACATTCTGTTTAAGTTTTGGGCTTCTATGGGGAGCAGAGGTAAGTAAGAGAAAGGAGAGCACGGTGCTCAAAGAAAGCAAAACCCTACTGCCCTGCATGTGCTATCTTTGAGGACTTCCCCATTAAGTAAGAGGAAACTCAATGAATCCAGTCCAGCAGCAGCCTCAGCCCACTGGAGCTCTTTGACTCAAGAACTTTGTGTGGGTGGATATGTGTGGGAGGAAGGCACTACCTCTGCCTGTGCACTAGTTTGGAACAATTACTGAGTTTTATTCCATATGATCAACTCTCATTGTGCTGAATTCTCCAGCATATTTCTTGTACTATATATAAAATGTTTGGAGAGTGTGAGCCATATGCATACCTAGGACTAAAGGCATACCACTATGAGAGAACAGGTGAATAGATTGTGGGGGTGAGGGTGAGAATAAAGATATCAAAATATAATTCAGTTTTACAACTGTCTTTGAACTTGTGGATGCTGAATCAGAAATCTGTTCTGTCTAATGGGCTGCCTAGTTTGGAAGCTTGTTAACAATAATTCTGTGAAAACCAGGAAGTCTGAAACAAATGACACTTCTCTCTTTGGCCTGAACATTGAATTGCATTTTCTGAGGGGCCATCTCCAGTCATCCCGATCTATATCTGGCCCCTAGACCCAGATGACTACAAAGGAGAAAGTGAGGCTGATGACTGTGCACAGCCCTCCCTCACTTAAATCCAATTCACTTGCAAGTCAAGACATCACCTTCCTGATGTCATCGGTCCTCTTTGGTGGTTGTGGTTCTTTGTTCTCAAAGAGGACCAAAATGACATCACTATTGGAGAGCCAAGTTTCAATGTGTCCCACTGTGGCTGATCAGACCAATATGAGCTCGGAATGCTGTACCACAGGTTGGGCACATATAGTCTGTGTGAGCATTGGGGTTGGATTCTCTAAATTTGCGCATCCTGCATTTTCTTTGAGCTGTTCCACTTCTGCTTTGCTCAAAGAGCTTCGTGCCTTCTCTGATGTGGGCATGCCATGCTGAGCAGTCCTGTGCCAATGTCTCCTATGTCACACAACCTATTCCAAAGTTCTTAAGAGAGTGTCCTTGTATAACTTCTTCTGACCACCAAGTGAATACTTGCCCTACGTGAGTTCTAAATAAAATTCACTTTGGCAAGTGTACTTTTTGCATTCAAACAATGTGGCTAGCCCATCAGAGTTGGGCTCTCTGAAGCAGAGTTTAAATGTTTGGCAGTTTAGCTCAAGAAGTGACCTCAGCATCTAGTATCTTATCCTGCTAGATGATCTTCAGAATCTTCCTAAGACAATTCAAATGGAAGTTATTCGGTTTTCTGGCATGGAGCTGGTATACTGTCCAGGTTTCACATGCATACAACAATAAGGTCAGCACAATGGCCATGAAGACCTTCAGTTTGGTAGTCAGTCTAATACCTCTTCTCCCCCATACTTTCCTTCAATGTTTCCTTCCAAACATTGAGCTAGGTCTGGCAATATGTGTATCAACTTCATTATCAATGTATACATTCCTGGAAAGAACACTACCAATGTAAGTGAATTTATTCACAGCATTCAAAACTTCTCCATTTGCTGTAACTGATGATTCCATGTATGGATGGTGTGGTGGTGGCTGATGGAGCACCTGTGTTTTCTTGGTGTTAACTGTTAGGTCGAAGTTAGCCCAAGTAGCAGAGAATTGATCCACACTTTCTTGTATCTCAGCTTCAGCAGCTGCATTGAGAATACAATCATCTGCAAACAGAAAATCAAGCACCAACACTCCCTCCACTCTGGACTTTGTTTGTAGTCTTTTCAAGTTGAAGAATTTACCATCATTGTGGTAGCTGACCTTGATATTGTGTTCATCCTCATTGAAAGCATTTGACAACATGGCTGAAAACATGGTGCTAAAAAGCATGGGAGCAGGCACACAGCCATGTCCTACACCATTGGTGACTGGGAAAAAAAGAGCATTATCCACTATCCAGAACTCATCATAAAATTAATGTATAATGCTGATGAGCTTCTCTGGACAACCAAACCTTGACATAATTTTCCATAATACCTCACTACTGACAGTATCAAAGGCCTTGGTCATATCTACAAATATTGTATACAGACCTCTGTTCTGAAGCTCCTGGCATTTCTCCTGCAGTTGTCTGAAAGCAAACACCACACTGACCATTCCTCAGCCCTTTCTGAAGCCATACTGGCTCTCAGGTAGATGACCATCTTCCAGGTGGAGGATCAACCTATTAAGGAGGACTCTGGCAAAAATCTTGCCAGCAATGACTGAAAAAGAGACACCCTGCCCCCTTTTCCACCCCTCCCTTTTGCCCCTCCCCACCTCCCACTGTCACAGAACAATCTATTTCATTTACCTTTATAGAAATGGACAATGGAGGCACCTTTGAACTCCTGGGAGATAACTTCCTCTTGCCATATAACCTGGAAAATTTCAGCCAGCTTTTGTATGAGCAATGAACTCCCAATCTTGTAAATCTCAGCTAAAAAAGAATCAGCACCAGGTACTTTGCCACACAAAAGGAGCCTAACATTGATTAATGATAAGGATATGATCCTAGAGAGATGGACTGAACACTTTCATAGTGTTCTCAGCAGACCATCATCAATCAATACTGAGGCCATTGACCATTTACCTCAGGTTGAAGCCAATCCCTTATTCTTTGAGAATGAAGGACAAACAACAAACAATGAATTGCATTTTCTAGAAAGACAAATGATTTACAAGCTTGCAGGGGGAAAATAGAAGGGAAAGAATTCAGATGATAGTTGCCAATACTCTACCATAGCAGAACCCACTCAGAAAATTGACCAGATGTTTTGAACCCACACGACACCAAGAATCTGGCCTGGGGGCGGCTAGGTGGTGCAGTGAGTAGAGGGTCGGCCCTGGAGTCAGAAAGACCTGAGTTTGGATCCGGCCTCAGACACTTAACGCACACAAACAAAAAAAAACCTAGCCGTGCAACTTTGGGCAAGTTACTTAACCCCAATTGCCCTCTAAAAAAAAAAAAAAAAGAATCTGCCCTGACTCTTTCACCAAACATACTGGATTGACATTGTGCAGATGTTGTCATCATGTGAAGATTCATCAAACTTGTGTCTCTATAAATGGCAAGATCTGATGGAACTGAGTGAAATATTTAATTTTGCCCATCCATTCTCCTTAGCTTAAAAGTTGTGGAATTAGTGTTCCCATCTGGTGTCAACAGTGGGCAAAAAATCAGAATCTGCCTATTGTATAAATGGAAAAAACAGTGAATTCATTGGCAGAAGTCTTGGGTTCAAAAACAATTCTTTTTCTGCCTAACTGTATGATCTTGGACAACTGACCTTATTTTTCTGGACTCTGGTTTCCTTATCTATAAAATGAGGGCATTAGAGTAGATATCTCTAAAATCTCTTTCAATAGTCATTAAACATTTATTAAGTAATCAGTAATGGAGAGGAAAGGGAAGAAAACTGGAAGGAAGGAAGGAAGGAAAGGTTTTCTGACATGAGGGTAGTATAAAGTCAGAGAAGTCCCAGAGTAATATAGACAGATGGGAAATGAGATGTCTGTCCTGAGCCCTTCCTTAAATGAAGATTTTGGAACTCATGGCTCTACCCTCCAAGGGACCATGAGTAGTAATAAAGGAGTACCAAGATTAGTTCAGTCATGCAGGATAATGAGTTTTCCCAATGATGAGGCCAGGGACATGGTAAACAAATCAGAGAAGTTCCAAAGTAGTGCGACCAGGTGGGAAATGAACTACATGTCCCATGATCCAAAAAATGGTCATGTCTTCCAGGGCAATCCTATTTTAAACACAGAGAAGAAGGCCAATGGGGAGAGAGGAAAGGATAAGCATTTATACATACAAATGGGTTTAGGAATAAGTAGACTTCTTTTCTGAACCTTGGTGAGATTTCCCCCCTCATTTTATATTCATTGGCTTTTGTTTGTTTTTTCTTTTGTTTCTTAGCTTAGCATGCTACCCTGCATGCAACAAGGCCTTAATAAATTCCTGTTGACTGACACCCACCCCACACAGCCAAACCATTACCCAAGCCTCAGATGGTTGGAAAAGATCATAGTCTCAGTCTTAGAGGGAGGAAAATGGTCATTCATTAGGAAAGCAAACAACAGTTTAGAAATTATTCTCATATGTTCTCCCAAATTAGGCAGCTTTTCAATAAAACAAAATTATTAAGAAATTAATATGCTCTAGGCACTATGATCAGCATTGGGATACAAAGACAAGAATTAGTCTCTGTTCTCAAGGGACTTGAATTTTACTGAGGAGAGGAGTGAGAGTGGGGATAGATAAAGCATGTACACAGATAAATAAGAGAGTAGGAAATAATGAAGGCAAAATAGAGATCAAGACTTTCTAGGAAAATGTGAAAAGGATGAGAATACTAATAGATATGGAGGTCATGGAAGGAGATAGTTACTTGGCAGCTACTACTCATCTAACCTGGGTCCTATTTGGAGAGACTGCTGGAGTTTGAATCTTTAAATTTTGGCTCAAATAAAGACACTAAACTTTTAGGTCTCAGCTAATATCCCACCTTCTGTAGGAAGCTTTGTCCATCTCCCTTAATGTGAAGGTCCTTTCACTGATAATGTTTTTCAATTTGTCTGGTATATATCTTGTTTATAAAGTTGCTGCCATGTTATCTCCTCTATTAGATTGCAAGCTCTTTTAGGGCAGGAGGCATTTTTTTTTCCTTCTTTTTACCCCAGTGGTTAACATAGTTCCTATCATAGAGTAGGCACTTAATAAATTGACTTGACTTGATCATATAAAACTTGAGATATCCAATCACCTGAAGCTTTTCTGGGAGAGAGGGACATCAGGGCCACTCTGCTCCACTTTAGGGGGATAAGATAGCAATAATATCAACAAAAAAATGTACATAATAAAATGGCATTGGAGGGGTGACTAGGTGGCACAGTGAGTAAGAGTGCCAGCCTCGGAGTTGGGATGACCCGGGATCGGTCCCGGCCTCAGAAAATGAGCACTCACACATAAATAATGACTGGCCATGTAACCTTGAGCAAACTTACTTAACCCCAATTGCTTTAAAATAAAATAAAATAAAATAAAATGGCATTGGGAGAGAGCCTGGTATAATCAAATGTCCCTAGTATCTTAGTTCATTTATTTCATATGCAAAATGAAGACAATAGTTTTTGTAACCATAGAATTATATAAATGCAAGAAATTATCATCGGGGTGGCTAGGTGGCACAGTGAGTAGAGTGCCAGCCCTGGAGTCAGAAGGATCTGAGTTCGGTTCTGGCCTCCAACATTTAACATACACAAACAAAAACCTAGCCATGTGACCTTGGGCAAGTTACTTAACCCCAATTGCCCTCCAAAAAGCAAAAAAAAAACAAAATATATATATATATATATATATATATATATATATATATATATATAATCATTAGTTTTCCTTTCCATCCATAGCTCTCTAGCTTCTGGACATATTTTTCCACCAATCTTTTTTCTATTCCTGTTCATGATTCCAATGCTCCCCTTCCCTTCTCCTCCCACTCCCCAAACTATGCCATTATCTTTTAGTCATTTAACCTTTGCTTCAGTGTCCTTATCTGTAAAATAGTAATAGAATCTACCTCCCAGGGTTGTTGTAAGGATAAAATGAAATAATTGTAAAATGCTTAGCAAAGTGCCTAAAATGTAGTGAGCACTATATAAATATTAGCAATTATTTTAAGTTTTATTTTTGCTTTATTTTTATACTACAAACATTTACAGATTACTCTCTCTCTCTCTCTCTCTCTCTCTCTCTCTCTCTCTCTCTCTCTCTGTGTGTGTGTGTGTGTGTGTGTGTGTGTGTGTGTGTGTGTGTGTCTTCATGAGAGGTCCCATTTATCAAAGTAAAAATTTGCATGAAACTAATAATACTGACCTCATCAGAAAGTGCATGTAACATTCCACATCTATAACACCCCCATATAAACACCTATTTTAAAAATATAATAGAAACCTATTTTCTCCCTCCCACCGTCACCCAATGGGAAAACAAAACTAATTCTTTTTAATGAATAAGCATAATAAAACAAAAAAAAACAACATTAGGTATATTAAAAATACATTTGTCTCATTCTGCATACTAAATAAATCACCTGTATGTTTTATCATCAGTCCCTTAGAATCATCAATAATCATTAATATATTGGACACAGTTCTTATAGTTTTCAAAGTTGTTTGATGATGTTAGTTTTATTATCTAAATTATTCCAATTCCACTCATTTCATTCTTCATTCATTTATGAATATCTTAAAATTGCTCATTTTTCTCACATTGATGTTACAAGTATAAATATTTTTTCTAATTCTTCTCTTTTTATTCAGCTCCTTCAGATCCCCTAAGTCCATGTCTTTTTGAAATCATGGTTTTCCTCATTTCTCATAGCACAACAGTACTCCATCACACTTTTAGAAAGATGTTTATAGTAGCTCTTTTTTTGTGGTATCAAAACAAAACAAAACAAAAACAAACAAACAAAAAAACAACAACTGGAAAGTAGGAAATTCTCATCAGTTGAGGGGTGGCTGAGTAAATTATAGTATTGAACTTGCTCAAAAATCTTCTCACCCCACTCATTCCTATTAAAATCACTAGAAAGCAGCAATAAATTCAGATTCCCTTAAGATGATAAGTAGTATATATCTATAAAGCCATCAGAAAGCATTATCTGTAAAGGAGATAAGCTAGAAGCTTTCCCAATAAAATCAGTGGTGAAGCAAAGATGCCCATTATCATCATTATTATTTATTATTATCCTAGAAATGCTAGCTATAGTGATGACAAGAAAAAAGAAACTGAAGGTATTAGAATAGGAAGCAGAATCAAAACTACTACTCTGTGTAGATGATATGGTGGCATACTTATACCACCAATCAAGTGAAAAACCAGGTGAAATAATTAACAACCTCACCAAATATGTAGGATGTAAAATAAGCCCACATAAATCAATAGAGTGTCTATATATTACCAAGAAAGTCTAACAAGAAGAGAGAGAAGGTGAAATGTCATGTAACGTAATGGCAGGTTTTCAGATTAAGAAATTAAAGCTATCTGTAGACATGAAAAATATGGTCTAAATCACTATTGACTAGAGAAATGCAAATCAAAACTATTCTGAGGTACCACATAATACCTATCACATTGGCTAATCTGACAAAAAAAAAAAGGAAGATGATAAGAGCTGGAGAAACTGTAGAAAAATTGGGATACTAATGCATTTTTGGTGGAGTTGGGAGCTGATCCAATCATTCTGGAGAGCAATGAGGAACTATACCCAAAGGGCTATAAAACTGTGCATACCCTTTGACCCAGAAATACCACTACCAAGTCAATATCCCAAGAACATCACAAACAAGGAAAAGGAACCATATATACAAAAATATTTCTAGTAGCTCTTTCTGTGGTGGCAAAGAAATGGAAATAGAGAGGATGTTGTAAAGTCATTCACAAGCAGCTCTCCTGAGGACTGCTGCTATGACTAACTTTAAGGGTCTAAATGCATAGTACAATGAACTCTCTATTAGGCAAAAAACTAAATAACATTCAAGAAACTAAATCATAACATTCAGAACAACGTAACATACCAACTTATTACTAAGGTGGCCATATAGTCTTAAACAAAATATATTATTCATTAAGTCACAATCACTTCAATCAATACACAGTATCCAAGTAAAATCCTCTTTCATCTTGACTGGAGGCTGGCTTCCAGATAGCAGAAAGTACAAATACCATCTACCTCTACGTCACAGTAAGTCACCATTTCTTCAGTCAATACAGAGTATCATAGGTAAAGTCCTCTTTCATCTTGACTTGAGGTTGGCTTCCAAACCCCATGCCACAGCTTCTCCTCCATGGGCTGACCACTCCCAATTTTTGCCTGGATTCACAGGCAGGCAGCTCTCCACTCATGTCCCATACTTCAGCTCACTGGGACTGGCTCCTTTTCCGTATCTCAGCTCATGGGGACTGCTCCACTCCAAGCTCTTTACAGTTTATATTTCTAGGAAAATACAGCTCAACAGGGCTAAAACTATATTTACACATATTACAAGCACTATCATCTCAATTCACTTTCTGTCTGATAAATCAACACAGAACAACAAACAGGGCTAATATCTGAGAAATAAAAACAGACCAACAGACAGGACTTCTGTCTGAGAAAGTAACACCTATCAATAGACAGAGCACCAACGTCACATTCTCTCTCTCAGTTTTGACTGCTCCCAGCTCTGCTCATGCTCTCATCTGCTCCTTCCTCTTCTACCCTTTTTGCAAGCTCTTCCCACCTTGGGCTCCCATGCAGACATTCAGTCTGTTAAGGGCAGGGGAGACCTTTAAATCTCCTTAGGCCTATTAAAGGCAGGGAAGATCTTCAGACTCCCTTAGGTCTATCGAGGGCAATACAACATAAACTGTTTCCCATCAAAGACTCTTGATACAATCAAAGGTAGGCTCAAAGGCACTTGGTTAGCTAAAACTGGATCCAGAAAAACAGCAAAAAAAAGCCTATTTTGCTTGCCATTACAGATGTCCATCAATTGGGGAATAGTTAAATAAGTTGTGATGTACAAATGTAATGGAATACTATTTTTCTATAAGAAATAACGAGCAGGTGGATTTAAGACAAACCTGGAAAGACTTACCTGAGTTGATGCTGAGTGAAGCGAGCAGAACCAGAACATTGTACACAGTAATAGCAACATTGTGCAATGACGAACTTTGATAGATTTATCTCTTCTCAGCAATACAATGATCTAGGACAATTCCAAAAGACTCATGATAGAAAATCCTATCCATATCCAGAGAATGAACTATGGAGTCTGACTACAGATCAAAGCATACTATTTTGTTTGTTTGTTTGTTTTTTCTTTCTCAAGGTATACCCTTTTGTTGTGTTTCTTCTTTCATGACATGATTAATGTGGAAATATGCTTAATATGATTATACATGTATAGCCTGTATCAGATGGCATGAATTCTTGGGGAGGGAGGGAAATTTGAAACTCAAAATCTTAAAAAAATAAATATTGAAAACTAAAAATAAACAAATAAATATAAAATAATTGGGAGTCTACCTGCTAAGACAAACCCAGGAAATATATGAACATAATTAAAAAAAACATTTCTCATACAAATAAAGTTAGATACAGGAGAGATAATTTAAAATTTTTTAGACTACCTGAAAGCCATGATCAAAAAAAAGACCCTAGACACAATCTTGCAATAAGTTATCAAGCAAAATTGCCCTGATATTCTAGAACCAGAGGGCAAAATAGAAATTGAAAGAATTCATCAATAGCCTCTTGAAAAAGATCCCCAAAAGAAAATTCCTAGGAATATGATAGACAAATTACAGAGTTCCCAGGTCAAGGAGAAAATACTACAAGCAATCAGTAAGAAACAATTTGAGTATTGTGGAAACACAATCAGGATAACACAAGAACTAGCACCTTTTACATTAAGGGATCAAAGGCCTTGGAATATGATATTCTG
Source organism: Gymnobelideus leadbeateri (assembly GCA_011680675.1). Lineage (NCBI taxonomy): Eukaryota > Metazoa > Chordata > Mammalia > Diprotodontia > Petauridae > Gymnobelideus > Gymnobelideus leadbeateri. The sequence continues at coordinate 122,999 of WOXC01009723.1, forward strand.
GAGGTCAAAAGAGCTAGGATTGAAACCAAGAATCACCTACCCAGAAAAACTGAGTATAATGCTTCAGGGGAAAATATGGTTATTCAATGAAATAGAGGATTTTCAAGCATTCTTGATGAAAAAAAAAGCTGAACATAAAACTTGACTTTCAAATACAAGAAGCAAGAGACACCTGAGAAGGTAAACAGAAAAAAGAAATCATAAGGAACTTATTAAAGTTGAACTATTTACATTCCTACATGGAAAAAACAATAATTATAACTCATAAGACTCTTCTCAATATGAGGATAGTGAAAGAGAATATATATGTATATATTTGTATACAACATAAATGTATGTATAGGTATATATTTGTATACATACATATATGTATGTATAGGTATATATTTGTATACATACATATATATGTATGTGTATAAATATATATATATATGTGAGTTTGTGCATATATATGTATATGTATACATAGAGGGCACGGGATGAGCTGAATATGAAGGGATGATATCTAAAAAATAAAATTAAGAGGTGAGAGAGGAATATAATGAGAGGAGATAGGGAGAGATAGATTAGGGTAAACTATCTCATATAAAAGAGGCCAAAAACTTTTACAATGGAGGGGAAGAGCAGGAAGGTAGAAGGGAAAAGGTCAACCATATTCTCACTGAATTTGGCTTAAGGAAGGAATAACACACACTCTCAATTGGGTATTTTACCCTATAGAAAAATATGGGGTTGGGGATAAGAGGGGGGTGGTAGAAGGGAGGACAAGTTGGGGAAGGATAGATAGAAGCAAATACTTTTGTAAAGGGATGGGGTCAAATAAGAAAATAGAATAAGTGGGGGGTGGGATAGGCTGGAGCGAATTATAGTTAGTCTTTCACAATGTAACTACTATGGAAATGTTTTTCGTAACTACACATGTATAAGCTATAGTGAATTGTTTTCCTCCCAGTGGGGGAGAGTAAGGAGGAAAGAAGGGAAGAAATCTGGAACTCTGTAGCAGCAAGCACCCCAGTGTCCCCAGGGTGGCTGCCAACACAGGTTCTTAGATCTGCTTTTCTAAAGGAAAGCAACTCAAAATGGATTAACAATCTTGCTTTAATCAAACATAACATTTACCTAGTTCAGGGGGAAAAGTTAGCACCCCAAACTTCAGAGAATACAGACAGGTTACAAGCAGAAGTTACAAGACAGAGAAACATTTCAGCAGACAGGCCTCCAGCTGTCCAACCATTACATCCATACCTAGTCAGTTACCAGAGAGGGAAGCATCAACATCTGGGTTTTTCAAAGCCAGGGGGCTCGACAACGGCTGCCCAGAGTCTGTCTCATCTGGTCAATTCACACAACACTTCTCAGAGTGAGCCCCAAAACAATGCCTCACATCAAGGATTATATAGCCTTCTTCAGGCTCAGAGAATGTAACAACCTTCTTGACCCACTGCCCAATCACAAAGTATCTCCTGAAAAACAAGCCTCCCACCACAGGCTCCAGGTCCACTTAAGCCTAGGGGCAGGGAAGATCTTAAAAATGTACATTCCTATAACAAACTCAAAGTTTTAAAAACAAATGTTTAAAAAATTGCTTTTTACATGCAACTGGGAAATAAACATATACTGATATTGGGGTATAGAAATCCATCTTGCCCTTCTAGGAAGTTGGGGGGGGTGGGGAAGGATATAAGAAAGAATAGATTGGGGGAAGTGGTATTCAATAGGCTCGCTATTTTGGGGTTGGGGGTAGGGGAAAGACAGGGAGACAAATTTTTAACTCAAAATCTTGTGGAAATGAATGTTGAAAAATGAAAATAAATAAATTGGGAAAAAAAGAAATAAGGAAAGGGACAAATTCAAAGATTGTTGAAGACTTATATGAATTAATACCCAATGAAGTGAACAGAACCAGGTAGAAAAGAAAAATTATACAAGAGCTAACTGAACAAAGCAGAATCCCCTACTATTCAGAAATCTGACTGGGGAAAGACCTCTTGGCCCTATCACTAACCACAGTTTGAGAAGAAGCTTCTCAGAGCCCCAGAGAAGATATGAGGAACTTGTCTGTTCTCTGACTTAACAAAATGCTTGTCATTTGTTGAATAACACTCATAGGTGATTAACATAGCCAACAGTGATTGTGTGATAAAAATAAACAAACAGATAAAATTTTTTAAAAAGAAAGAAAAAAAAAGAAATCATCTGTTCCAATCCTCTCAATTTTCTAGAGATGAAAATGAAGGTCTTGAGAGGTCAGCTGACTTACCCAAAAAATCAATGATCTTTAGCTTCTCTTCCAGTTCTTAATTTCTCTGAGTCTGTGATTTTACTGATAACTTGAGCCACCCTGAGATGGTATATTCTCACAAATCATTATAATTGGGAACTTAAACATCTCTGGCAGAGATTGTTTCCCTGAATGTGGTTTCAAAGAAACCATTTTACACATTTTTCTAATTTTAGGGATTGCCCAGCCTCAACTACCTGCCATGAAATAAATATTTCTTTCCTTTAGCTTTTAATCAGCTTAGCCAAATAGTCTGTTCTGTATTAGTATAGGGTGGTTCCTTCCTAAGGACCTAGTATAGGGTAGACAGTGCTTCCTTTGGAATTATTAATCTAAATATTCTAAAGAGGCTAAAGTTTGTCAAGGAAAGGAGTAAGGGACCAAAATAAAAAGAATTAGAACAGTTGAGTTTATGAGAAGTGTAAATAATAACCACCTACTCTCATAGTCCTCTGCACAATGCTTTCATATACCATATATCCTTGGATTGTCATAACCAACCTGGGAGTTAGGTAGTACAATTAACATCATAATCTTCATTTTCCAAATGAGGAAACTAAGGTTAAAAGAGGTGGCCTGACTCATGCAGCATCATATAGCTAGTATGATGGTTGAGCCACAGTTCTAGACAAGGTCTTCTGACTTCATCTGACTACTCTTATTACATTACTGACCCCAACCTTCAGTTAAACTGAATAGTATGTACACCCTAGTGTGCCAGGAACACTAAAGACTCCCAGATGTTTGCAGATATCAAAGTCCTATAGATCCACAAGACTGATCATTTTGCCCAAAAGTTCTGATTAGAATGATTTATAGAGCCATTGTGCTGCTAAAACGTGGAGATAAGGGTGGCCATCAGAATTATTAAGCATGAAAAGTTCTTGAATACTCACAGACTTCCTCTTCTGTTCCCTTTTCTGCTTGGGTAATGCACAAGGCCTTCACATAGTCTTTCCTTGTGTCATATCCTACTAAAGAACAAATGTGAAATTCATTCACACTCATTTTTAAGTAATTAACATCAGATCAAATTATTATACTTCTCAAGAGTATTACATTTGAAGAGGGATCAAAGCTTTTATATAAACCATCATTTTTAACCTTTGTGTTGTTGTTGTTGTTGTTGTTGTTGTTGTTGTTCTAGACCTTCTTTGGCAGTCTGGTGAAACCTATGGATCCCTTGTCAGATTTTTAAGGAAATGCTAAATTTCAGTTAGAGGTTAGTGAAAATAAAGATGTAATTTCTTCCAGTCCATTATCACGGAACCCTTGAAATCTATCTATAAACTTCAGGAACCTGTGGATCCCAGGATATGAACCTTTAATGCAAAATAAGAATTAAGCTCTAATGGTAGAATTTTAGGTATCAATAAGCAGGTGAAAGAGGTTGGTGGAGAAATCTGTATACCTTTCCAAGCATCTCCCAAAGACCAAACCACAAAGGTGGTGTTCATTGTCCATACTAGGACAGGAACTGATCATAAGTAAATTAATATTGGATAGTCACCACAGCTTGACAAGGAGAGAGAATTGGGAAATTGTATAGTTTTGCTAAAACAAAATCCATCTTTTTGACACTAACAGTCTTTTGGTTTTACAATATGGTTGTTAATCATGAATTGCAATTGATGAATCAAAATTCTTTTCAAAAATATTTTTAATTTTTAAAAAAGTTATTGCATTTATTTAAAACAAATACAAAATGAGAAAAAAACTTCTAAGTACACAGAACATAAGGATTCAATATAAAGCAATAAATTTCCATTTCAAATAACCCTATTTAATAAATACTATTAATAAAACCTATTTAATAAATACTACATATTGTTTTCAAAGTTGTCCAGCTTTGCTTTCTTGTAGGTTTAATTTTATTCTCTGCTGTGCATTTTTTACTCCCCCCTCCACAAATAATGCTATATTTAAGCATGGATATATAGATTAGATATATAATACACACATATATATATATAAAAACATATACTTATATACACATAATACACTCATACACATGTATAGAAGATCATATTGTGCTTATTTCTACTTATCTTCTGTTTCTCTGAAGGGGCAAAGCATCTTCTTTCATATGTCCATGTCTTTCCATGTTTTTCTAAATCAACCAGCTCATCATTTCCTACAACACAGCAATATTCCAACCCAATCTCATTCTATCTGATTGTCTATGAAAATCCTCCCCCCCGCCAATTCTGCATTCCTTCTATTCTTGGCTGCATAGGTTTTATTTATACAAAAAATTTTTAATTTGAAATAATCAAAATTATCCATTTTACACTTCAACAATGCTCTCACCTTATAATATGGTTTAAGGTCTGATACTCCTGTATCTGCTTCTTTTACATCTTTTTTACTCTAGTTTTTTTGAAGTTCCTGACCTTTTGTTCTTCTAAAGGAACTTTGTTATATTTTCTAACTCAGTAAGATAAATGTTTAATTGGAATAATAGTACATAAATAGTTTAGTTAGGTAAAATATGTCATTTTTTACTATATTGGTTTTACCTACCCACGAACAATAAATATTACTTCAATTGTTTAGCCCTAACTTTATTTGTTTAAAAAATGTTTCTGTTTATATTCATATAGTTCCTGTGTCTGTTTTGGCAGGTATTCTCAGGTATTTTATACGTCTAGTTATTTTAAATGACTTAAAACAGTATTGGATAATATGGCTCACATAGTCTAGTTTCCCTATTTTATCTTTTGATTAAATCTATTTTGCTTTTAACTTTTTCAGAAATCATGATTACCATCTCTGCTTTTTTTATATAACAAATTCTACTCCTGATATTTTATGTCTATATGTATCTCTCATTTTTTTGCATTTCCTGAAAGCAACATATTGTTGAATTAAAATTTTTAATCTACAATCAGTTTCCATTTTATGGGTAAGTTCATCCCATTCACATTCTAAACTATAATTACTCCTTGTATATTTTCCTCCTTATTTTTCGTCACTATCCTTCTCATCTTATTTACCCTATCCCTCCTCACTGCTCTGCTTTACTTCCACCTGATAATTTGCCCTCCCAATCCTTAACCTACCTACCCCTCTAAGACTTCTTCCCTTTATCTTCTTACTCCCATCTCCCCTTGCCCTCTTATTTTTTCTGAATATAGAACACTTTTATCCTCTTCTAAATATATATGTTGTTCCCTTTTTAACCCATTCCCAACAAGAGTAAAGTTTCTGCACTACCTGCCCTCTGCGCTCCTGGTTTCTTCTGTATCACTTTTTTTTTCCTTTTTTGACTCATTTGTATCATATAATTGGCCTATGTATCTCTCCCTACAGTTTTGTTTTTAGAATAACCCCCATCATACTCAGCTCAGCCCAAGTCTTTCTTTCAAACTATTCAAACAAAAATGACAGCCATAAAAAATTGACAATACTTTCATGTATAAGAAGCAAACAATTTGACCTTATTGGGTTCCTTACAATTGGTCCCTAATGTTTACTATTTCCTCTGGATATTATACATCAAATTTTCCCTTAAGTTTTGTTGTTTTTGTCACAAATACTTGATAGTTTTTCAGTTCATTAAATGTCTTTTGTTTTCCATTTAGGGTTATACTTAACTTTGCTGGGTAAGTTACCTTGATTGTAATTTTTATTCTCACAACAATCCTACACAGAAAGCAGAGCAGGTATCATTAACCTCATTTTATAAATAAGGAAAACTAGTCTGAGAGTAATAGAAGTGATTTGTCCAAAGTCACACAGTTTCAAAGTGGCATAGCTGGTTTGAATGCAAGTCTTTGCATTATATCCTGTCAAACAAGTTAGCTCTGCTCTACACCCCTTTCTATAGCAACACCAGCTTGTTGCTCTATGGGATATATCTTAGAATGTGGTGTGGAATACCAAGATTTATGGTCCTTCAAACGTAGTAGCTGTTAGATCTTATGCAATCCTTATTGTAGCTCCTCAATATTTAATTTTTTTCTTGTTGCTTACAATATTTTCTCCTTAACCTGGGAGCTTTGAAACTTGGTTATGATATGGTAAGTTGTTGTTTGTTTTTTTCCTGGGATCCCTTTCAGATGGTGATCAGTAGATTTTTTTTCTATTTCTTTCTATTTCTGTTTTGCCTTCTTGTTCTAGAACTTCAGGGCAATTTTCTTTACTAACACAGTTGAGTATTCCTTACCTCAACTTTAACAAGCTGCAACTGGAAGAAGCCCTGCTTCCCTTGAAAGAAGTAAACTTTGCAGAAAAGGTAAATCTATATAAATGAATGAATGAATGAATGACAAAGCATTTATTAAGTGCTAACTACATGTCAGGAACTGCACTAAGTACTGAAGGTACTAATAAAAATAAGCAAAAAAGGAATTGCCTGCAAGGAACTTATTTTCAAAAAGAGGAAGACAACACATAAAGGGGAGCTAAAAGGTGGGGTTGAGAGAGATTAGTGTGAATAGTTTGGAAATGGCCAGGAATGTTGTGGAAGCTTGGTTCCAGGTAAGATTAGGTAAGAGATCACCTATTAGAACATGCAATATCTGGGCAGAGCATCGGTTATAGCAGAAGTGGGATAGAGGGAATATGGAGGATGGCCAGAGTACAGGTAGCATGGTTTGGAAATGACTGTAAAGTCATCAGTATAAAAAATAAATCTTTCCACAAAAATAAAAGTGGAAGCGACCTTTGTCACAGGTTAAAGTATACCTTGGGACAAGTGGCAGTTTCATAAAAATAAGGGGATTTAGGAAGTTATTTTAGTGCTTATTTTCAAGCTATAGTTAAACGTGAAGTAACTGAAAAATAGCTCAAAACACTATAGTAGATAGTGAGACTAAGCCACAAATGAGGTAGGGTTCATGTCCAGCATTCTGTGAGGTGAAGAGATGCGCACCTGTTTTACACATTCTAAGATAATTTTGTGTCATTTAACTTCCTGTTTCTAATTTACCTTTCCAGGCTTAACCTATTATCATTCTTCTTCACATTTTCAGTCAAGTCAAACTAGTTATTTTTGTTGTTCCTCATAAATAGCTTTCATTCTCCCTTCTCTGTGCCTTATATTAGGTTCTTATCTAAGTTCTGATACTAAAATGTTTTGTTACTTTGGGTAAATCATTTGCATTCTTTAGGCCCTAAATTTCCTTCTCTGAAAAATCAAAGATTTGAACTAGGTGATTGCTAGGGTACTTTCTAGCTCATAGAATCTGAGCTCCGAAATGTAAATACTTCAAATTAGAGACTACCTAGATTGGCCTTTCACCCTCTAGGGGGTGAAAGGGCAAAGGTCAATGAATTATTTACACCCCACTCCCAGGCTGCCAAGATCATTTTGCTGAGGAGACTTTGGAAAGAAATGTGATTTTCCAGTTATACTTATTCAGAATGCTAATTAGCTGCCTAGGGTTTAGTTAATTGAGTCAGTTTTTCATCCTTCTACTCTCTTGGAAAAAGGAAAGTATGGAAAACCACCAGATCTGTGCTACTGGCTCCCAGCCAGAAGGTGCTGGTGCTATTCAACATAATTCTACCATGAAAACAGCCTCACCTTTAAAGGTATTCTCATTTTTTCTTTTAATCTTAAATATTAACCAAAAAAATCATTTACCTTTAAAGAGGCAGTACAGTGTGGCAAAATGAAGTTGGGCATTTGAGTCACAGGATTTGGGTTTAAATCCTGGCTCTTTTATTTAATACTTATGGGGCCCTGAACAATTCACCTTTCCTCTCTGGGCCTTGCCTATAAAATGAAGAGGTTAAGATTATATTTCTGTAAGGGATTTTTCTAGAGTCAAAACTCTATGACCCAATAACTTAATAATCATAGGCAAAGGAGTGAACATTTCTCAGCCCTAGCTTTCTCATCTGTAAAATGGGAATGATATTGAGTTCTGCAATTGTGTTATTTATTAAGCTAACTCCATTAACTCTCTGTAAAATAGTCACATACTTTTTCTTTGAATTCAGATATTCTGCTTAAGATTGTTTACCGGGAATGAGCTTCTCCTGGGTCCTGATGCCCTCTCAAAAACAAAATAAGTAACACCTCTTTGGTCATAAGTTTGTCCTAGACTTTTTTGGTGCCTTAAGACTATCTTAGAGACATTATTAAGGCACTTCCAGTATATTTCCATCCAGCCCTCCTTTAGGGTATAAAACTCTGTCTTCCCCAAAGGGATTAAATTCATTAGTGTGCAGGGCTATGGTACTGACTACTGCTGCAAATTCCTAGTTGCATTATTAATAGGCTCCATTAGGCATCCAGAGTCTGGGTTCTAGGACAACCCATAGTTGTATGGGCCACTAGTTCAGGGTTTTATTCGTAGCTACATATATCCACTGCAGCAAGAGAATACTGAATGATCCCTGCTCCTGTATGCCCTTCTAATAAACCTCACCACTCCATAACCTTAGGTCTCTGGTGTTAGTTTCAGCCAGCACCTTGTGATCTGAACCCAAGTTCTAACAAACTGGTCTTTCAGGCAAATACAAATGTTCATATTACCTACAACACAGGTCTGTTGTGAGGAAAAAATTTTTCAAACTTTAAAGTGTTTTTATAAATATAAGTTATTGTTATTAAAGGGCAAATTAACCCAGTAAGTTCCATCCAGATGCTTCCTTTTCCTTGTTCAGATCCATTACATGGGAATTAATGGAAGTAGGAAGAGGATTAGTTACTAATGTGAAAAAAAATCATCCTCTCAAATTAGTCATTGCGTTATAATGCCCTTGTCCATGTAAGACAAGAGATTTAATGAGAAAATTAATGTGCCAGTATTATAAATTTAAAAACCAGCTGCACCTTATGTCTATAGATATAAAAAGAAGCAAGCAGCAGCATAGCCTCTCCATTCCAGTCATTTTAACAATTTTTGTGGATCACCACAGGGATGATTTGGCAAGAGCAGCTGAAATCGATCATGAAAATGGTAAAAATGAACAATAGCAACATCCCTTTTTCTATAGATTTTCATTTTATATAGAGCTTTGATATCCATTATCTATTTTTATTCTCACAACAATCCTACACAGAAAGCAGGGCAGGTATCACTAACCTCACTGTATAAATAAGGAAAACTAGCCTGAGAGTAATAGAAGGGATGTGTCCAAAGTCACACAGTTGCAAAGTGGCATAGCTGGTTTGAAGGCAAGTCTTTGCATTATATCCTGTCAAACAGGTTAGCTCTGCTCTATACCCCTTAGTTCACTTTCTATAGTCAATTTCTAAAACAGCTAACTTGCAGAAAAAGATCAGGAGAACCAGTGCTGCCAACTCTGCCATTTTAATAAAACCAAATTGTGCTGGTCTCTCTTTTCATAATTCCAATAGAAAGCTGTGAGATAAAACTGGTCTTCCAGCATGTAGATCACTGAATTTATAGTTTTTATAAAAATAGTTCACTCTTCCATTGGCAGGGATATGAACTGGCTATTAAGTGAGGAATTCAATTCAATAAGCATTTATTAATCATCTATTAAAGTAACAATCCTTGATGTCAAGAAGTTAGGTAGGGTCTTAGATTTATAACTGGAAGGGACCTTAATGGTCCAGCCTCCTCATTTTACAAATGAATTAATGACAAAGACTATGTCTTATCTAAACACTGGAATGGATTGAATTAAAATATTCAGAATCCTAGAAATACATGGAAATGTTTGTTTTGAAAAAAAAATAGTGAATAAGATTTTTTTCAGCAATCAGAGAGACTTAAGTGGATGGATAACAGTCACTCCAATTAGTTGGGCAGTCATTGGTTGTTAAGACATAAATCTGGGAATGCTTATAGTTCTTGATGTTGAGGATGTTGAAGATGGCATATTGAGTTCAGGAGTTTTGACCTGCAGTCGGACTAATGCTAAAGAAGCTATTCATACTGTCTGTTACTAATACAATAAGCCTCCAGAGTAGTGGGCCTAAGGAGCGGTTAACTTGCTCAGTTTAGAAAAATGTAGTAGTTTAAAGTTACTGTGTTTGTTAGTATTAGGAACAGTATGTTAAGTGGCCATGGAATTTCCAACCTAGGTAAATAAGGAGACAAGGAAGGAAAGGAAGCAAGAAAGGAGGAATGGAGTGAGGAAGGGAGGGAGGGAGGGAGGAAGGGAGAGAGAGAAGGAAGAAAGGAAAACATCTGAATAAGCTTCACTTCTTCAAGTTAAGGGAAAAGAGGCATTTAGTTTGCATAGTTTTGTAAGGGCATAGCTCTTACCTAAATGAATTGGGACTTAGCCCCCAGGGAACAGAACTACTGAAACAACAAGGGGTAAGATCTTCTTGGATTCTGCCTATCACTGTTTCAAACTGGCTTTTTTTGTTAGATTTATACTTCTGTGCATGAATTTCATAAGTGAAGGCTCAGACCTTTGAAAAACTGCTGCAACTAATCCATATTCAATTATCCTGCTTTGTTTCCTGTGCTCTTTGAATATATCCCAGTAGCCACTTCAGTTTTCTCAAAGCAGAATGGAAAAAGCTCAGGGCATAGGAAGAAACAGTCAGCTGGGGAAGATGTAAGGTAAAGATCATAAGCCTCTAAGATTTAGTCCAACCCATATAGCAGACTGAATTTGTTAGTTTATTTTTTTCTTCCCTGTATCATTAATCCTCCTTGTTAGTGACTAGCAATTCACATCTACTATTTTCAACTTGACAAAATGAAGGTACTTATGTAATATCCAAAGTCTTCTTGTGTTCTGACTGATCGAGTCACACATTTCTCAGGGGAATATTTTTGAACCATCCATGAACCTAGGCAGCACCACTCACCATAAATAAGCAAATTATTTTGATTCCTTTCATATGTCTCCATGACTCCATGAAACCTGAAAAAAATTCATCTAATTACTCAGATATTTCAAATATACTTAGAGAGTGTAAGTCTGTGGTGGTAATGGTATTTTCCCTTGGACCTCACATAACACATTTTTCTTCACTAGGTTAATATATTCATCAGGTAATGTGTGCCTCTACCTGTGGTTAGACTGTAAGCTCTTTGAGGGTAGAAAAAGTGCCTTATCTAAACTTTGGCTGTATTCTAATGCCTAAAACACACAGGAGTGGTTAATAAATATTAATTTAAAACTTAAGGATATGTAAATAATAAATAGAATTCTTTAGTTTTTTATGGGCCATTTGCTATTCAACAATGAGAACTCACGTTTATATGTGATATATATTTATATATACAATATTTACATTATATATATGATATTTACAATGGGTTTTACATATCTCTAAAACAACTCTGTGAGATAGATTCTATTATAATCCTAAATAAATTCAATTTACCTAATCATTAATAAGCACCTATTAAGCTCCTACTATATGCCAGACCCAGTGCTAGTTGCTAAGGATAGAAACATAAAAGTGCCAGCCCTTGGAGCAGCAACCACACTGGCATACCCAGCCTGGCTGCTAGCATAGGTTCTTACATCTGTTTACATCTGTAAAGATAGCCTTTCAAGGGGTCAGCGATCTTTTTTAATTACACTTATTAGTTCAGGGTGAAAAATCAGCGCCCTGAACTTCAGAGAAAATTTAGACAAAGAAAATAGAGAAAATACAAGCAGAGAAATAAAGACCAATAGACAGGGCTTCTGCCTGAGAAATTAACACAGAATAACAGACAGATTCAACTGTCTGACCAAGGCAACACATACATAGTTACCAGAGAGAAAAGCATTAGTACCTGGGTTTTTTCAAAGCTCAGGAATCCTTAACAGCTACCCAGAGTCTTATCTGGTCAAATCACAAGAACATTCTTCCAATGAGTGAGCCCCAGAGCAAAATCTTAACCTCAGAGCATATATACCTTTTTGAGAGCCAGAGAGCATCACAACCCTACTGACTCAGTGCCTAGAAATTAACAAAAGGTGTGAAAGCCTTCCTACAAGCAAGCCTCTCCTAAGCAAGCTTCCCTTGATGGGCTCCAGGTGATGTGTATTAATGGGTAGGAAGATCTTAAATCCCATTAACATTATAGCCCTTGGGGCGGCTAGGTGGTGCAGTGAGTAGAGCTTCAGCCCTGGAGTCAGAAGTACCTGAGTTCGGATTCGACATCAGACACTTAACACACACAAACAAAAACCTAGCCGTGTGACCTTGGGCAAGTTACTTAACCCTCCAAAAAGGCCAAAAACAAAAACAAACAAAAAAAAACATTATAGTCCTTGCTCTCAAGGAGTTTATATTCTAAAAAGGGAAGCACCATGTGCATATATTAAAGGTATGTGCAAAAAAAAAAATAAAATATGTAATTACATGGGGGAGAATTATAGTTAACATGGATAGACAAGGAAAAACCCCTAGCAGAAGGTATTCTTTGACCTGAATTTGGGATTCCAATAGTCAGAGGGGAGTAAAGAGTAAATCTCAGGCCTGGGGAACAGCCAGCACAAATGCAAAGGAGAGAAGTAAGAGTGATGTGTTGGAGGAACAGCAAGAAGCACAGTTTTGCTGGGATCATAGAGTGCATGGAAGGTAGTACCATACAATAAAGCAGAAAGTATAGGCTGGGTCCAGATTGTGAAGAGCATTAAATGCCAGACAGAAAAGCTGAAATGTGATCCTAGTGGAGTTTTTAGGAGTGGGGGAAAAGAAAGAGGAACCTGTGCCTTAGGAAAAGACTCTTTCTGCAGGTTTATAAAGCAAAGGTGTTAAACAACAATCCTGAGAGTGGCTTGAACCAGATTAAAATGTAACTGGGAAATATTTGACAAAATAAATAAAACAAAGTAAAACATAGATAACGTTTCATTTTAAAACTTAGCCAATATATGGCCAGAAGGATTATGTATGGATTAGTGGCCCATTTCTATTTTGAGAGTGGCACTATTGATATAGAAGATGGATGGGAGTGAGAAGAAATTAGAGTCAGAGGAGGAATTACAGCAATCAAATTGAGAGATGAATGTCTAGGATTGGGTGATGGCTGTCTGAGTAGAGAGGTAATGTGCAAGAGATGTGAAGTTAAAATAACAAGTTTTGTCAATCGTCAAGTGCAAAATCTTTGTGGCAAAATTGTCAAATTTTGTGGATAGGTTAGATAAGGAAGAGTGGGTAGTAGAGATTAACATGGAAATTGATGGGTCACTGTAGAGATTGTGGTGCATTCAACTGACATAGAAAAGTTTTGAAGGAGGCTAAGTTTTAGAGGGTAGAAAGTTCTATTTTTTGATGTATGTTAGAGATGTCTCCATTCAAAATGTCTAAGAGAGACTAGAGTCTCTCTGCATGGGAGTCTGCTCTGATGAGAGCAGCAAGTGAGAGTGTAAAGAGAGCAGAGGGCCAAGGATATGGTCTTAGATTGGGTATACCCAGAATTGGAGACCACAATTTGCTCACAATCCAGCAAAGGAGACTGAAGAGTGATCAGACAAGCAGAAAGAGAGCAGAAAGTCACAAAAATCTGTCAAAGTGAGAATAAGAAAAAGGAGAGGATCATCTGTTAACAACGCTAAACTTTGCTGAGAGTTCAGTAAGGATTAGGATTGAGAATAAACTATTAGATTTGACAATTAAGAGATTGCTGGTAGCTTTGGAGACAACCATTTCATTGAAGTAATGAACCCAGGTATCAAAGATTAGAAGAGATATAACCATGAGCACCCTTTCTAAGGAGCATGGCTGGGCCTGGGCTGCCTCCACCCTTTCTTGTGGGCCCCTTACTAAAAGGCACACAAAATCAGATACTTCCAGTTGGTCCTCTTGGGCAGCTTATTCTCCCTCGTGCCCCATAATGTGGGGGGGAGGGTTGGTGGGGAGGTCTATGTCAAAAATTATTAGCCTCTGAGCAACATTTAGTTTTTGGCGAAACATACAAGTAGGTATCCTATGCCCTACATTAAGTGCCTTTCTTAAAGGAACTCCATTAATCCCTGTTGGAAAGAGTCTAGACATGAGTAAAACCTAGACTTTTTTAAAGTGATTATGCCTAGAGTTCTGTCCTGTTCTGGGTCCTAATAAGGCAGAGAACAAGAATAAGAGGACCAGATTCCCCTCTTTTAGAGATCAGTGTCCTACAAGATTAAACTTGGTTTGCATGGGTCTCAATGGAGGGGGCCTTAGTAAGAGGTACTACAGTTTATTGCTAGGCCAGCAAGATTTTTGGTCTGTTGCTTTACAGAAGACAGGAAGTGGAGGCACCCAGTGCAGATTTTTTTCCCAAGGAATGTGGCAAGAAAGGGAGGAGAAAAAAAGGCATATGACTAGAAGGAATTACAGGGCCTAGTGAGAGTTTTAAAAGATGCCTGTACCCTGCAAGGAGGGAAAAGGTGAACAAGGAAAGACTTAAGATTAGAGGAGAGTGATGATACTGGGGTAATTTACAAATGAAGCAACTAAGACTCATAGATATGAAGTCTTGCCCAGGTCATATAACTATAGTCTGAACTAGGTCCTTCTGACTTTAACTGCTGCGCTCTATCCACTATACCTCCATTGAAAAGCCATTTGAGGCAAAGGCAGAAAAGTGGTTTCAGGTTAGTGCACATTTTGTTTCAGGTTAAAAACGTTAATAGGACATTTTGCCATAGTTATTTCTCTTGAGAATTTATAGTTAGCAAATTGAATATTTTTCCTATCACAAGGAGGAAGGCATATGTGTTGATATTTTTAAAAATACTTATTTTATTCACAGATAAATAAAAAAGATGTGATTTATTGTCTGTTAAAGAGCTATCTATTCCCTACCCGCAATTCCTTCTTACTTTTCCAACCTCCCCTCCTCACAGAATGCCCTCCCCTCCATCATACCCCCTCTCATTCCCCTTCCCCCTACTCTCCTGCAGGGTGAGATAACCCATTCAGTATGTATGTGATTCTCTCCCTGAGCCAAATTCAATGAGAATATGATTTTGCCTTTTTGCCTTCCTGTTCTTCCCCTCCCCTGCAACTACTTCCCCTTGCCTCTTCTACATGAGGTAGTTTACCCTACCCTGTCTCTCCCCATCTCCTCTTGCCACTTTCATCTCTCACCTCTTAACTTTATCCCTTAAGAATCATCCCTTCCCAGATGACTGAGAAGGTAATCAGGGAAAAGAAATCAAAAGGAACTTATCAAAGTTGAACGATTTACATTCCTATATGGAAAAGCAATAACTGTGACTGATGATATCTTTCTCACTATGAAAATAATGGAAGAAGGGGGTGTGGTCATATGAATAGATATGTGAATGTGTGTGTATATGGTTACAGTTATATATGGATAGAGGGCATAGGTTGAATTTGTTGGGAAGGGAGAATACTCAAGGGATGAAATTATGAGGTGAGAGACAAAAGTGGCAAGAGGAGATGGGGAGAGACAGGGTAGGGTAAACTATCCCATGTAGAAGAAGCAAGGGGAAGTGGTTGCAAAGGAGGGGGAGAATAAGGAAGGCTAAAAAGGCAAAACCACATTCACATTGAATTTGGTTCAGGGAGAAAATGACATACATACTAAATGGGATATCTCAACCTGCAGCAGGATAGGGGGAAGGGGGATGAGAGGAGGGATGATGGATGGGAGGGCATCCTTGGGGTGAGGGGAGGTTGGAAGTACCCACTATAGAAGAGGGACAGGATCATGTAGGGAATGGACCAGGTGGGGGTGGGATGAGTGGGAGGGAATTATAAGCAGCCTTGTACAATATATCTACTATGATAATGTTTTGCATAGCTAGACATGTACAACATATACTGAATTACTTATCTCCCCAGAGGGAATGGGTGACAAGGGAGGAAGGAAATGGATCTGAAATTCGAGGTCTTAACATTAAATGTTTCAAATATATATAAATACTATTATTAATACTCTTTTGCTTGTAATTGGGAGATAAGATGTGCAGGCATTGGGACACAAAGATTCACCTTCCTCTAATGGAAAAGTCGATGGGGGTATGGGAGAGAGCAGATTGGAGGAAGCGATATCTTGTGGGACTACTATTCTGGGAGGTTGGGTAGGGGAATAATGGGGGTAAAATGATTGTAACTCAAAATCTGGCAGAAATGAATGATGTAAAACAGAAGTTAATAAAGCATTTGTTTATAAAAAAAAAAAGAATCATCCCTTCCCACCAAATTCAACCTGTGCCCTCTATCCATGTATACCTGTAAACATATACCTTCTTACTTTTAAGATAAAGTATTAGGCTGGCTCTGGCAGAGGCAATCTATAGGCCAATCCTTAACACTGACCAGGCAAGTCATCTCTTCTAAGATACACTGTACTATGAATGAATGAATGAATGAATGAATGAAAGTAAAAGCAATTACTAAGGCACTTACTATGTTCAGAGTACTGTGCTAAGTACTAGGGATACAAATAGCAAAATAAAATATGCCCTGCTCTCAAGTAACTTGCATTCTAAATGGGGTGATACCACACATGGAAAATTTCAGGTGCAAGTCAGATGGAAAGGAACCATGGCAAAGAATTCTTCTTACTCTCCTATGCTGTCCTTCTGATCCCACTAGGGCCTAAAAAAAGCAGTACACCAACTAAGGGAGAGGAAGGTAGAAGGAGGCCTTCCTTTAATTTCTGAGACAGCAGTCAGGCTTTCTTTCATGGTTGCTATGATGACAGAGCAAGTAACCTAAGGACATTGAGATTATAACAAAGATGGTGAAATAGCAGCAAGTAGAGTTAGTTTCCTCTCACAGTTCCTCCAAACAAATCTAGAAAATGGAGCATATAGAATTATGAAATCATAGTGAGTTATTTTTCCAGCACATCCAGCACAACTCATAATAGGAAGATAGAGAGATAGTCTGTGGCCACAGTGTCTACAGGACACTGGCGAAGAGTATACCATGCATCAAGCATTTTAGCACAGGGAGTCTGTGCACATGGGCAAAAAGAAGTCCCAGATGCAGCAAAAAGGCCAAAATTAGTGCAGAAATCAGGGACAGGTGCCATTTGGGTACTGTCACTCACTCTCCAATTCTGAGTCTAAGTTCCAAGACAGACTGACATGGAAACCTAAGAGCAGCAGTAGCATTACTTCCAGTATAAGAAGCAGTCATAGCCCTAGCCAAACAAGAAGCAAGTGTGTGGTTCTAATCTCAAGAGTGGAGTAGTGACTCAATTCCAACCTTTAACCCAGTCTCAAGCCTTCAGAAGAAGAACTAATGCAAGAATCCCAGAAAAGGGGAAGCTTATAATTGTGTCACTCTGAACCAGTGGAGCTTTCCAGATGGCTTCTAGGGGCTGAATACAAACCCAGATCAGGAACTAGCAGAGCTCACACCATAAGGTCAACAATCTAACTCTTCCTTGGATCAGAACATTCAAATTCTAAAGATTCCCCAGACTGAGCTGCCCCTGAGAGCTTTGAGTGAAACAAGACTCAATACCCCAAGAAAGTAAGAACAGACATTGTCTACAGAAATGTGCAGAACTTGGCCCTGAACATAAACTCTGAAGTCAGAAAATAAGCTTGAAGAACAAGCAAAGAAAGAAAGAATCCTACTATAAAAAGTTACTATAATGTCAGAGACATTCAAGACACATCACCTGAGTATAGCTAAGGTGGGATCTAGGAGTAGATAATGGGAAACAAGCTGAGAAATTGGGAGGTTAGGGTGCTTGAAGGAGTATCAATATGTATGTTGAAGTCCCTTAGTAACTCAGGCCAGGTTTTGTGTGAAAAAATCCCTATCTCAGCTTCCAACTCAGGTCTATGATCCCTTTAAAGAGAAATACAATACAGCTACCATAAAACAGAGATAGACTGAGACCAAGTCCTAGGTGAAAAATCCCTATAAACCCCTCCTTTTCCTAGATCTAGGATTTTCTGATTCTGCTAGTATGTGCCTCAGATATCCCAAGGAGGATACTGGTAGAGCTCATACTAGGCCACTGGGTACCCATCACTATATACTATTCCAGGTCTCTGCCTGTTGATTATTCTTCCCAGCTAGAGAAAAATATGACTTACAAATGACAAAGGCAGATATTGATAGATATTGAAGAGTTTAGTATTTTTAAAAATCCCTATTTCCAGAACTGACCTAGACCACGATGTTTGGCTCATCATCACCCCCCTCTGGCAGCTCATCACCAGATATTCCATCTAAATCTGTTGCTCAACCCAAAACAGCTCCTCCAAAGAATTCTAGATCTAAAGCTCCCCCTGACTTTCCTGAAGGAGTTCCTGGAGTCAAAGTACCAAGACCAATTCCTCTTATCAGATCTGAGGAGGAGCAAGTTGCTAAGGAACTATCTACTGAGGAACCACAAAACAAAAAACCCTAGGCAAAGAGAAAAAGGCAAGATGAATTTCTCAGTGAAGACGTGTCATGCAATCTCAAAAAATTCAGGAATCAGATGATGGATAAACTGGATAGCATTGAGACTGCAGTAGATAGTCTTACGAGGTGTGCTGACATAAAGTTTAAAAACACTGATATCAAAATAGAAAAGCTTCAAGCTGACATAGTGTTCATGCACTCAAGGTATTTGCAAAGTGCTCCCTGGAGGGCAATTTTACCCCTTGCTACCAAGAATGAATAGCTAGTGTATTAAGTCTATCCCAACTCCTCGCTACATATCCAGGAGTCTCAAACTGATAGGTGGAGTAAATAGTAATATGAGCTAGAGATCTACTGCAATACAATTCAAACCTTAAGTTGGTTTTCAGGCAACCGAGGTCCATAACAAGAGCTTCTATCTGTTTAACATAATTAGCAAGCAGTGATTTTTGAAAAATCCCTATTTCCATCCCCTACTCTACGTTTAAGTATATGAAGATCCCCCTTGAGACAAATGGGACTCAGATATCCCTGATGGGGATGCTTGCAAAGCTCTGGGCAGGTCCTATGAAGCACCCTGTACCCTAGATCTATTTTATCTTCTCTTTAGAAATAAATATGGCTCATATGTCCTGACATGGATTCCCCAAGTGAAAAATGTCTATACCAGATGAAGAATAACATTATCTCTCCTAAATGGCAATGGGTCAAGGGCAACAATGTGGACCAGATTTCTTGGGGACCTACTCAGGAGCCCTCTTGACAAGTGTACTGGATACAGATCAAATACTCAGTGGATAATACCATGTCCCAGATTCTAACTCCCTCCCAAGAGAGGCCACAACCACTGGACAACAATCAAGCATGCAGATAAATGAACCCAAACATGCAGATCACACAGAGTTGCTCAATCTAGAGAAACTAATTTATGCCAATCTTGAAATCAGTCAAATAATACTAACACAACAAGACCTAATAACAAAAATCGCCTAACATGATCAGGACATCACATCTGTGTCACATTTAGCATGCTCCACTGAATCAGTCCAGAAAATGTATGCTGAGATAATTGCCAAATATGATCATGCAATGGTTACTACTGGAAGGACAACGTCCAGTAAAGCAGCCTATGATGCTTATGTCAAAAAGCATGGTCAATATCCTCATGCTCCTACCCTTTATTCGCAAGAGTATTTTAGTGCTACATTTACTCACTCACGGACCCAAATCCCTGCAGATTTAGTAGAAGCTCACAACCAACTAGAAGAAGTAGCATTACTTACAGGTGAAACATTCTCCAACCCCCAGCTGGATGCCAAGAAATTCTTCCAATTAATTAATTCCCATTTAGGTGACTCAGGAATGGCCTTTCATATTCTGGCTCAAGTTCCTGTCCAAACAGGAGAAAAAGATAACATCTTGGACAACTATCACAATGAATTTATGGCTTCCCTTGCAGATGGTGAATCAGCTCAAGCTGCTTTGCTAAGTGTTACAAGATGCTTCGACGCCTTCCTTGATGTTGAATCTCCCATTTTCAAAATCCATATCAAACATGATATACCAAAAGCTTGTCAAAAAAGCCTACATAGGCCACCATCCCACCCCAAGATCAGTAAAAGTTGGGAATGTTTATACTTAACACCCACATGGGATTTGATTAGACTTAAAATATAATCTAATTTTATTAATTCTCTATGATTTCAATCTCCTGAGTTTAATAAGTGCTGAATAGTTAGGCAATCATTGCCGTTCTGTACAAGCAATATTGTTTTAAACCATTGATATGTCACTTTAAAAATTAAAGGAAAAAAAATTTACATCTAAACACAATTCTGGATTTAAAATACTGTTATCTTTTCACAAAGAAATATGCCTCAGATATCCCAGAAAGTGATGATGACAAAGCTCAAACCAGGCCCTGCATGAAAAACCTTTATTTTCACTGCTACTTTAGATGGTGTGGTTGATTCCTCTAGAGCCCATTATAATTCAGGTTACCCAGAGGTAGATGTTGGTATAGAGCACAGGCCAGGACCAGGGTGAAAAATCATTAAGTCTCTCCATGAACACAGATCTGTGATGGGACAAATCTGACTAGGATATCCTAGAGCAGAATCCTGATCAAGGTCAAATTAAGCCCTATAGTCAAATGAGTCAGATGTCCCATGTCTAGGACGATGACCTTTTCATTCTTGTAGGGACAGATATAATTCAGTAATCCAGAGCTGAAGTCAGTTAAAACTCTGGCCAAACTCTCAGTGAAGGAACTATATATCCATTTGCCATTTAAGAATCTAATCTCAAGAATTTAGCCCAAGGGGCGGCTAGGTGGCACAATGAGTAGAGCATTGGCCCCGAAGTCAGAAGGACCTGAGTTCGGATCCAACCTCAGACACTTAACGCACACACAAATAAAAACCTAGCCGTGTGACCTTGGGAAAGTTACTTAACCCCAGTTGCCCTCCAAAAAAAAAAAAAAGAATTTAGCCCAGTACCTGGTATGAAATATATCCTTATCAAATACCTGTTCCCTTCTCTATGCCTCCCTTGCTCTGTATCTGTGATCCTGTATAGGTGATTAAGTCAGGTGCCCCAAAGGTGGATTCTGGATGAGGTCACTCTGGGGGCCAGAGAGGCAATTTTCTATATCCAAACTAAGCTTTGGAACAATGATAAAAGAGTCTCTGTAGAATCCAATAGGCATCAGATCTCCAAGGGGTAGAGGCTGGTAGAGTTCTGACCAAGGCCTTTGGGGAAAAATGTCACTATTTTCTCCTGAGCTCTAGATTAGTGAACCTTTGATCCCTGCATAGAAATCTTTGGGATACCATCAGAACTGTGTAAATGTGACACTGAGGGTTTTGTGAAAAATTATCTTTTTTCCTTTTGTTGCCCACTTTCCATGATCCTTCAACAAAACTTTTAGAATCCAATATGACTCAGATGTTGAAATAGCTCAGGTGGATAGACCCTCTGGGTAAAATTCGTATTTTTTCTTTAATCTCTAGATGTAGGATCCTGTTTCCTTCTAGAGCCTTATTTATGTCAGATATTTCAGTCATATCTCTTGAGTATGTCAGGCCACATGCAGAGAGAAAAATCTCTAGGACCATCTCAAGAACTAGAATTCTTCCATCCACTAGAGTTGAATATGCCTCTGATACCCTGTGTGGAAAATCCTCATGTCCTCTTCTAGTTCTAGGTCCATATATGACACCTTTTATTCTCCAAGAGAAAAGATGTATGTTAGATATCCAAAAATTAGATTCTTTTAGAATTCAGGCAAGTTATTCTGTGAAAAATCACTATTTCCTGTGATAAAGTGATTGATTTTACCAGAGATGGATGCTGGAAGAACTCAGGCCAGGCCCTTTGTGAAAATACCATTTATTTCTCCTGTTCTAGACCTTTGATGTATTGATGCCTCTAAAGAAGTACATGCCTCCTATATCCTAAAGAGGAATAATGACAGAGATTAGACTTAGTCATGCATGAAAAAATTCATATTTACTGCTTCTAATCTAGATCTAGGGTCCTACAGTCTTTCTAGAGGTAAGACTAGAATATTTCAGAGGTGGATACTACAAGACTTCAGTAGACCTTGTATTAAAACAACCTTATTTCTCCCTCCATTTCTAGATCTTTGCTCCCACTAACAATTAGATCAATATGCTTCAGACATCCAAGAGGGATGCTGGGAGAGCTGCCTTTTCTTTTTCCTCCATCAGGTGGTGTTTCTGTGCATTTGTAATATGACCAATAAAAAAAAAAAGTTATGATTTTTTTTAAAGGCTCAGGCCAAATCTGACCTCAGACATTTGACACACTTACTAGCCATGTGACCTTGGGCAAGTTACTTAACCCCAACTGCCCTCCAAAAAGCAAAAAAGAAAAAGGCTCAGGCCAAGCCCCATGTGGGGAATAAAAAGTCCTTTATTTACTCTGCAATCTCTAAATATATGATTCTATGATCCTTCTAGAGGGTAAAAAAAAGTTATTAAATATCCCAGAGGGTTTCTCTGACTGTACATTAAGACACATGAAGTATGAAAAATCCCTATGCCCACTCTGAAAGCAAAGATTCTTCTGCTCTCTAAAAGTATAAGTGAGAAATCCCAGGGGTGGACACTGATAGAAATTGGGCCAGGCCTTGGGGGTGGGGGGAGGAGCAGGAATTCCATTCCCTTCTATTCAAGGAGCTCTAGGATCTTTTGATTCCTCCAGAGATAAATAGGATTCAGACAACCCAGGGGTATATGTTTCCAACAACCTTGTGTGAAAACTGTGTGTTCCAATCTAGCCTTGTGTGAAAAGTTCTATTTTTCCCCCTTTTTTTCTATTGAACCACAGATACCTCTAGAAAAAGTACATGCCTCAGATATGCCAGAGGTAGAGGCTGGCAGAATTCAAGTCAAGACTTTTGCAGAAAAATCCTTATTTTCATCTTCAAACCCTAATATTATAACTTGATGATCCTTCCAAAGATAAATCAGTATCAGATGTGCCTCACTTATACCCTGTTTAGAGGTCAAGCTCAGCTTAGGGAGAGAAATCCAAATGTCTACAAGCAGATCTAGATATAGAATCCTTTGCTTCCTCTAAAGTGAAATATGAAATCAAAGAGGTGGATTTTGATAAGAGCACAGGCCTGGTCCAGTGTTGGAGAAAAAATCCCTATTTGCTCCTTATCTTTTAGAATGTCTGTGCTCCAATATCTCTAGAGGTAAATATGACTCAAACAACCCAGAGGTAGAATGTGGTGAAGCTCAGGCTAAGCCATGTGAAAAAATCTCATTATTTACCCTCAGATTTCCATCCATCTAGTGACAAATAATGCTCATCCATCTCAGAGGTTTATGCTGACTGAGTTTAAACCAAGCCCCATGTGAAAAAGCCTTCTTTGCTCTCCCTGTTGTAGATCTATATTTCCTGATCTCTCTATGGAGAAATATGAGTCAGATATCAGAGCTAGAAAATGGTTGAGCTCAGGTCAGGCCCTGTGTGAAAAATCTTTTTATTTACTCTCAAGATGAAAAAGATTCAGATATCCTAGAGAAAGCACCCTGGGAAAGTTCATGCCAGGCCCTGTGGGAAAGATCCCTACTTCCTCCTATGATCTTGATCTAAGACCCTTTGTTAACATTGTACATATAGATTGACCTCAACATCTGAGAGCTAGATGCTGGTAAAGCTCAAAATAAGCTACATGTAAGAAGATGATATAGAAGAAATATCTTGAGTTCATGTAGTAGGCAACTGGTACCAAATATATATTTCCCACAACCCAGAAATCAGAGGTAAAAAACCTATATTGTATTATTGTGCTCAAGCATAGATTCAAGTCTCAGAAAAAAACCTCAACAACTCTGAGGATTCTGACAAGACAAAATCACAAGTGGCAGAGAAATAATCCATTTACATATTACAATCTTATAAGTTTCTTTTAGACCATAAAAGTCAGAGATCCATACCTCCAACACTTCCTTCAATGTCATAAAATTGAACAAAATTAGTTAAACGGTCATCTTGTACCTCTCCTAAGTAAACAAACCTAATCAAACAACTCTACAGCAGGCTGCTTGTGGCCCTGACAAAGGATTTCAGGTAGTTCATGAAAAATCTAGGGTTGCCACTTGTAATGGTAATGTAATTTGAATTTGAAGATCCCTTTGTGTTGGCAAAGGTAGTAGGTACTTAGCACTCAGTAACTTATCAAGCCTCTGTTGAGAAAACAGAAGGTATGAACTCCTGTCTCCTGTTACTGACATAACAGGAAGGGGTTGGCTGAAACAGGAAGTAGCTAATGCTGTGTATATAAGTAAAGCCCTAGAGAGGCACAGTCAGAATTTCTTGGGACCAGAATCTGGTGGCAGGGCAGCTACAGAAGAGAGAATGGAGAACTGAGCCAGAATTTCCTGAGAAGTTGTGGTGGTGGAGCTTCTTCTGAACAGGAGCCTGGAGCCCAGAGTCAGGAGCCCAGGTAACAGAGGAGCCCAGGAGCCCAGGAGAAGACTGAAGAAGCAGAAGACTGAGGAAGCATGACCAGGATGTAGGGACTTTGTCTGTTTGTGGCTTGGTTGAGCCTTGAATTCCCAGAAGCAGAAATTGTGAAGGATTTGAGGTGGACTAGACCATGTGAACTTCAGTGTGGAGCAGGACCTACCCAGAGAGCTGGGCAGGGAACTGGGAGCTGTCTGCCATTGAACCCAGGTGACAATCTGGTGAATTCAGGTAGAATCTGGGATCATGGAAGGGGATCCAGGGAATCTGAGAACCAGCCTCAAGTCAAGATGAAAAGACCTTTCCTTGGGTACTGAGTAATTATAGTTTACTAGTGACCTAGGGGTGGAGGGTCTGTGTATTAATGATACTTAATAATTGATTGATAAGTGACTGAGTTAACTCAGTGCACCCCATGAGTGGAAGACATTGACTACTGTACTTTGAGATGATTATTCTTTGTTCTAAATATTATGACCACTTTGGTGGAAACTATGTGACCATTTTAATGATAATTTGTTGTGAATACTATATTGTGATTTTCTCTACTAAGTTGTAATATTGTGAATGCTGTGCCTTGATTTTCTGTGAATGTTTTGCTTTGATTTCTTATGGAATACAGTGTTCACTATACTATGTAATTGAAGAGGGTACCCACTAAGAGGGTTAGGGTTGCTCTGAAAACCCCAAAATACCCACACAGCGGGTCCTGCCAAATGAATTCAACTCCAGGCTTCTTAGCCAAAGAAAAGTAAAATTTATTAAAAGTTCACTTGTATTAGACATAGTCATTCTATGGCGCTCTCACAAACATGAAGACAAGATGGGGTCATATATACAGAAGGTTGTGGGAGGAATCTAGGGGTGGTCTAGAGGAGGAGTTAATGAGGTAAATGAATGCTTAAGGGTGGGAAGTTGCTGGAGGCTACCTGGCGACTACAGACAATGGTGGGCTAGGCCAGTTCTAGGGTGGATTGATATTTTGATAGGTGGGAAGTCTAGTAACAGAGGCTTGGGCTCAGCCACAATGTAAGGATTATTGCCTCATCAAATGGGATGATTTAATCAGGAGTCCAAGGGCAGTTCCTAGATCCTGTACCTCAAGGACTCAAGGGCAGCTAGAGGGGGCTCCCAGGCTGTTCACAGTAGCATGCTTCTAGAAAGCTGCTTGTGCATGGCACTACACCACTATGCACACTCCTGTTTGTCACAGAACCAGCAACCAACCAACCATCATCAGTCTGTCTCTAGTCTAACCTATCTGCAGCCAGAAGTTCAGCCTATTTTCATTTTGGCCCCTATCTACTGCCAAATTGTGCAGGTCTGTTCTACAGGTAACTTCAGTCAGGCTGCAGATTAAACTACATCTGGAGATTTCACAAACTGGTTGAGAAATGCCCTCATGGACTCAGGGTTGAGTTTTAAGGCTAAGTAATGGCTAAGGTTTGAGGATAGCTAGATGGCAGAGTAGCTTGGGGCACTCAGTGAAGAGTGCTAGTCATACATCAGGAAGACTTTCTAATCTGGCCTCAGACACTAGCTGTGTGACCCTGGACAAGTCAACCCCATTTTTCTCAGTTTCTTCATCTGTTAAACGAGCTGGAGAAGGAAATGGCAAACCACTCCAGTAGCTTTGCCAAGAAACTCCAAATGGGGTCAAAGAGAATTGGACCCGACTGAACAAAAATTTTCACATCCCATGGTTTTAGTCAGGTGAGGTATTAATAGACATACTTTTAGTTAACCAAAATTTACTGAAGAAATAATAAAAAATAACCTATAACACACAAAATTTAAAAATACTAAATAAATAAACAAACAAACAAACAGACAAACAAACAAATAAATAAATAAATGAAATTCCCCTAACAAAAGCTTGATTGAGAGAGAGAGAGAGACGGCTGTATTCTGAATAAGAGTCGAGGCAGATTCAGAGTGAAAAGCCCCACTGCTCCCCTGAGCTCTGGACCAGACTGAAGAGTTCTTTAATGGGTTCCCCCAGGAGATACAAAATACAGGGGGTGGCATCCTCATAGAGCTCAAGGGCCAGGCCCTCTGGCAAAATGCCTGGTCCCCCAGATGCTCCCCATCCTTCTGCAGAGAGGTGGGCGTGGTTGGGAGGTAAAGCACAGGCCAGGCCCCATGAGGAAATTTCCCTGCTTTTTCTTCTTTCCCACCCACCAAGACTCCCCAGCAGCCAGTTTCGTCTTCTCTTTTCTCTTTCTCTTCTTCTCTCTATTCCCCAACAAAAATGTCCCCAAACTGTTCTCCGCTACCCCCTGGGAGCAGTTTCTGCCCCAGTCCGGGTCACGTGGCTTCTAGCAGCTACACGAAGTCAGTCTGATTGATCCCCTCTGACTGGACATCCCTACTTCCGGTTTCTCCTGCGCCTAGGGTAAAATAATCCCCTAGCATCCTGGGCTCCTGAAATAAATGGGGAAGCAGGGGAGGGGGGAGGCAGGGCAGGGTGCTGTCCTATCATATTGTCAGGCACATAGTAGGGAGTTCACAATTCGTGGTTGATTGACATGTGTCATATTTCACAATCCCAGAAGTAACTAGCATTTTTTCCCTTTTAAATCAGGTCTTCCCAGTTTGTCTAGGCTGGAAATGTTCCCCATCCCTCTGCTGATCAGCATGGGAGTTTTGACTGCTCTGTGGATGACCTGAGCAGATTCACTTTTCCTCGGGCATCCTGGTGGCCTGTTGCTCCCTGGGGGGTCTTATATGTTAATGCAGAACTTGGTGTAGAAATGTAGCTGGCATACCTGACCACATCTCAGAAGTACTAAGCTAAAGATCCATCAGACTCACTCCCTAGTAGCCGACATCACAGCTATGTCGCATGAAAACAAATAAAAAGGTTCATTAATTTTTCTAAAAGTAAAAAAAGTTATTTGGTTCTCATTACACATTTTGTTCAGGCTTTCCAAGGCATTTCTCCCCAAGCATAAAAATATCACCCAGGTCATCTGGAAAGACAGCTCTGATCAGCATCAGTGATTTTAGCATCTGGAATTCTTTAAGCCTCATGTTGTACCTCATTTCTCAGCCCATTTTAAGAAAATAATGACGCAAATGAAACATTAAGTGAACACAGGATCAGGGAAAAGATGACTGGGAGAAGTGACGGCTGTCTTACCAGCTTTGCAAACAAGACCATTCTTTCTCTACTGTATACTTGCTCCCTCCTTTTTGAAAACAAACTGTAATACCTCTTTAGAAAATGTAGCCTAGAAAGTCATTTAAATAAGATTGCAAATCAAAGGCATGGATTAAGAGACTTCCAGACGCATAGTATAATAAATGAAGATTAATTTAGAAGAAAAAGGCACAAAAAATGCACATAAGAAATGTTCGGAGTACATTTTCCTTGAAGCTGGGATTTTTATGTTCTGTTCTGCTGTTTGAACACTTGGATGCTTAATTATTTTCCAGTAATACTCTTCTTCCCACTCATACTCTATGTAGCTTATCCTGACCTGAACCCAAGCTTCCAAAGGATTTCGCTGTTTTACAAAATATCTGGAGCATTGAACGAAAGTTTCTTAATCCAGATGTTTGGTCTTCATGTTGACAAAGCCCTAGGAACGGAGAAATGTGTAACAAGATTAATAGGAGGGGTGGGTAGGTGGCGCAGTGAGCAAGAGCACAGGCCCTGGAGTTGGGATGACCAGGGATCTGTCCTGGCCTCAGAAAAGGAGCACCCACATATAAATAATGACTGGCCACATAACCTTGAGCAAGTTACTTAACCCCAATTGCTTTAAAAAAAAAAAGATTAATAGGAACTGTGTCTTTGCTCACAAACTATCTCTTGGTGCTTAGAGATAGAGAATCATAGATTTAGAGTTGACTGTTTTCCCCAAACATAATGGTAGTGGTGATGAGGAATGGGGGAATGAAAGCTCATTCAAGGTGGGAGGGAAGACAGGATCAGCCTTATATTTCTAAATATAAAAACTGCACATCTACCCATAGATCATTTAGTGAAGAAAATTGTCTTGAAATCTTAGCCAAACTTAAAGCCTTCTTTATGGTCCTAAGAGTCCTATGGCCCTCTTCTGCTTGACCCCAGACTCTATCTGTTTCCTTGTTCCTTGAACTCTGTCAATCCTGATGCTTACTTATGCTTCTAGTTTAGGCCCACTTCTTGCCTTGAGGCCCTCAGTTTAGCACTCCACATCCACAGGAAATGACTTCCTGGTTCTGCTCAATTGATCTAACAAATTTGACTCTTCCCTGCATGGTAACTCTGTTCCCTTGCTCCAAAAGCCAGGAGGCACTTTCAGCCCCAGTTCACAGTTGGTCCTACCACTGAAAGGATCATTAAATAAACCAATTAATTTAGTTCTTTTTCCTTTTCTTTCTTTTTGTGGTGGGGTAACTCATCTGTCAGAATTGGATCAAAATATTATGGGAAAAAAACCCAATAACCCAGATTAAAATCCCATTTTTGATGGTTATTTGTATGATCTTTGACAATTCATTTAACATTCCTGTGTCTCAGTTGTTTTCTTCTGTAAAATAAGAGGGTTAGATTAGATGGCCTCTGGGTTCCATTTCAGCTCTAGACTTCTGATGCTATGATCTAGACATTCCAAAAAGTCAAAATTGAATCAGTTACTAAATTAACTTTGACTGAATCCATCTGGCTTCCAGATAAATTTAGTCTATACTGGATTCATATAAACTAATACTCCAATCTAATGCTAAATTAATAATCTAAACTTATAATGAAGGGGTACAAACAAGTTTCTCTGAGTAGACATTAATATAGAAAGCTAATTCACAGATGATAAAAATATACAAATAAAATCAATTGATCTTTTTTTCCCTAAATGATAGTTCAGGAGAGTGATGGCATTTTGTGAACTGTACCCTTTTTTCCCATCCAGCTTTACCTCATTAGCTGGGTGATGACCCCTAGCAATCCACTCAAACCCATGCTCTAAGGTGGTTTTAGGTTTCTATGACCTCCTGCCTCAATAGTTCCTGAGAGAACCGGAAAGGCCTCAGAAGATATTGTCGAGGATGGCACTGTTGCTGATCTTGTGATATAGATTTATCAACTCCAAACCCTTTAGTGAGTCAATATATTTAGGTCTCAAGACATCAGGGAATTTATAGCATAGTCTGACACATAGAGCTCTTCAGGGGATGTGCATTACATAGGGGAATACAGAGAAAACAACCTAAAACTACTACTAGTCGTAGATTGCTCACTGCTGCAGCTGCTAAATAATGGAGAGACTCCACTTGCCTTATTCTGCCTGTCTGTCTCTCTAATTATCCCAAGATCATAGGAATATAGATGATTTAGAGCTGGAAGAGACTTTACAGGTCACTGAGTTTTACCAAAAAAGAAGCTGACTTGTTCAGCATCACAGAGCTAATAAGTGTTAAGAGGCAGGATTTTTGAACCAGGGTCTTCCTGTCTCCAAGTCCAACACACACTGCCTTCATCTGTTGGAAGTCTAAAAGAGGAAATTATCTTGGTATAGCCCTTGGATCACTATCCATATCTACTTAATTGACCCCTACCCTCAGCTCAGTTGCTCTGGGTTTTTTAGTGTGGGAAGAAATAGTTTTAAATTATAGATTTAACATGTTGTATGATCAATATGTTTGTAATGGTCAGCATTAAAAATGAAAAATGGATGCCTCTAATGGCATCAACTTGATTTACTAAACTATAGGCCACTTGACTGACCCATTATCTTGCTACACTATGAGCTCACCTGATTGTCTTATAAAGGGACCTAATAGAGGAACACTTCCCTCTTTAGTCCTTCCTTCACATTTTTTCCCTCAAAAATAGAGTTTTATTTTCCCCCAACCAGTTCAGTACAAAATGCTCTCTGCCTTTTTTATACTTCTCATACATTAAGCCAGGGGAAGAAGGGAGCACATGCCTATAACTCTATTGCATTTTAAAGAACCTACTTTTTCCTTTACTCAGTAAACTCTACTTCAATTTCATTCCATTCATTTATCAACATATTCAGATCCTTATCATAATTATTCAATCAACAAATATTTATTAAGTGCCTATTATGTGCCAGATATCATGCTAAGCACTGGGAATTCAAAAACAAAAGCAGAAGAAGTCCCTAACCTTAAGGAGCTGACATTCTTGCAGAGAAGACAATATGTGTATGGATACATCTATTTCGATGTCTGTTTTTACACCTGTCTATATGTATCTCTATGTCAAAGTCTAAATCTGTGTTTAAGTCTATATCTACCTCTTCCTTTACTTCTATATCTATCTTTAACTCTATTTCTATGCCTATGATTATATTTGTCTTTATAGCTGTATCTGTACCATGTATATAGATATGCACATTTATATTTATTTTTTTTATTAATTTATTAGTTTAGATTCAGTTAACAAGATTCAATTCCATAGTTCCTTGATTTTCAAATTTCCTTTACTTCCCTCCCCCCTCCCCTCATGACAGCATATAGTACAGTATAGGGTCTGCAAATGCATTCATATTAAACATTATTCCAATTACAAAGGCATATTGTACTAGGTGGGATGAAAGATGGTAAGGACGAAGTAAAACCAAACAATGAGAAGAACAAGATCATTTAGTTTGCTTCCATCAGGATTCAGGCTCAGTTCTTTCTAGTTATATCTCTGGATGGCGCCTTTCTCGCTTTCTTGAGTCAATCGGGATTAACTTATATCACTGCATTGCTGAAAAGAGTCCAGTCTGTCATAGTTCGTCGTCACAGATATGGTATGTCTGTGATTGTATACAAATTTCTTCTGATTCTACTCTTCACATTTATATTTATATCTATAGCTATGTGTATGTATATATCTACATATATGTCTATTTAAATAAATATATGTATGTGTGTTTATAAAGAATATATTTGTATATATACACCTATACATACATACATACATACATTACTTTTATGCTTGGGGCTGCACTGAACATACTGATGTCAGTTCAGGTGTGCTGAATTACTGGTTCATCACCTTCTCAATTTCCATGGCCTATATCTTCTTTCCACCTCAGGTGCCATTAGGGATGGTCATACTTTTTATCTTACCAATGTCCCAAACTGTGCTACCCCCATGATGCCAACCTATGAAATTGCTTTCTGTGATCATAAGTTCCTATCCCTCCATCTCTCTCTCCCTTTGCATTATTCCCAAGCCTATACTTTACCCTTACTATAAACTCTTAACCCCTTCACTACCTCCATCCTCTTCTACTCTGACTTCATATCCTTCACAGTCTAGATTCTGTAGGATGAATTAGTGTGATATCATATAAAGAATGATGAACTTGGAATTATGGAACTTTGGTTCACATCCCAGATGTGAGGCTTTGGCAATGATATCTCCTGGTTGATTGGAATAATGGAGGGAATTACTTGGCTGAGGATTTGGGGGTCTGGAAGGATCTCAAAGTGGGGAGGAGGATTCTGCTGATGGTGACACATACAAACAGTGGTTGAGAATTTTCAATTGATTAATCTGATCCATTAGTCAAAACAATCATAACTACAGCCAATACCCAAAGCAATGGGTGGATATTAGACCTGAATGTGAGATATTCGACCTGAAAGAGAACTTGGACATCACCCAGTCCAAACCTTTCATTTTTCAGAGGACTTCCAGAGAGGGAAACAGTTACCCTAAAGAGACCAAAGAAGAAGGATAAGGATAAGGCACAAAAATATTTATAGTAACTTTTTTTTACAGTGAAAGAAGACTAGAAACTAATG
This sequence comes from Gymnobelideus leadbeateri, assembly GCA_011680675.1. Classification (NCBI taxonomy): domain Eukaryota; kingdom Metazoa; phylum Chordata; class Mammalia; order Diprotodontia; family Petauridae; genus Gymnobelideus; species Gymnobelideus leadbeateri. The sequence goes on from WOXC01009723.1 coordinate 155,245, forward strand.
GGGTGCCAAATAAATGAAGAAACACTGGACAAATCATTATGTATAAATGTAATAGAACTTTATTGTGCCATAAGAAATGATGAAAGGGATGGATTCAGAGAAACCTGGGAAGAGTGGTATGAACTAATGCCCCGTGAAGTGAGCAAAAACAGGATACAAATGTATGTAATAACAGCCCAATTATAAAGACAATGAACTCTAATAGACTTAGCAACACTGACTATCTGTGGTTTCAGAGAACTGCTGACAATCACTCTCCATTCCTGGCAGAGAAATGATAGATTTAAGAAGTAAATAAAAAACAAACATTTTTGAACATGGATAATATGGGAATTTGCGAGAATGATTATTCATTACACAAGTTTTGTTTTTCTTCCTTCTCTTCTTTTAAAGGGAGAGAAAACAAATATTCATTAATTGGAAAATAGAAAAGATTTTATTATTTGGATTATTGAATAACATTTATGAAAAACTAAAATAATCAGGTCAATCTGTTTGTATAAAATACAATCTAAGTACCTGAGGAAAATTACAAGGACTGATATTAAGTGGGACATTATAAAGGAAATGGCACCAGAGTTTCAGTTTCCTCTTGGATTTTCCTGTGTTATGGTTGTTGGACTAAAACCATTTGAGATGCAAATGACATCTGTTCAAACTCTTCCTTGCCAAGCTGGCAGCCTTATTAAGATTCCTCAAGCGAATAAGGTTAATGCTGGTGCTGCACTTGCCTTTGGATCTCCTCTCTCCATTTCATCCTCACTCCCATTTCAAATATCTTCCTTCTGCAGCCAGTTACACATAATCCAGGGCATTAAGCTCTATACCCAGTGAGATTTTGTGACTCTCCTCCTCTATCTCCTTCTATGTTTCCGAATGCACCCATTGCTATGGCATCTGCTACCACTGACATCAGCCATCAGGCTTGAGGATTTGGTAATATATATTTTGGGTTTTACTGAGCTCCATTGGCATTCACCTCTCTAGAGGCATCAATAGATCAAAAATCTAAAAGGAGGAAAACTGGGATTTTTCACAGAAAATCTTGCCTGATCTCTAGCAGCATTCCACTTCCAGGATATGAGAATAATATGGTTATCCTTTTGCTTAAAGTGGAAGAATCAGGCTTATTAAGATGAAGAAACTTGCTCAGGGTCTCACACATACATGCATACACAAACATATCTAGATAGATTGATAGATGGATGGATGTATAGATATATTTACAGATAGATAAATAGATAATTCAATAACAGTGCTAGCATATGAATCCAAGGCTTTTGACTCTAATTGCCAGTACTCTGTCTACAACACCATATCACTGCTGATAACATGCAGAGACTACTGATGAGAGGACTTTTTCTGGTGGGGAAAGTTTTTTTTTTTAATCCATATTAAAAATTCTATTGCTCCAGACTATAATTAATATCAAGATTGTTGGAATTATGAAAAATTGGAGTTGGGAGGGAGCTGAAATATAAACTACTCCAAAAGTCTTATTTTACAGAGATGAAACTGAATCTCAGAGAGGGAAAATGACTTGTTTGAAAATTATAGCTAGTTAGTAGATGGGTTGAAAATATTTTTCTTTCTTTTTTTTTTAGGTGTGAATTTCCTATCTTGCCCAGGCTGGAAGTGCAGGGATAATTCATGATCTTACTCCCATGAGCACAAAAGCTTTGACCTGCTATTGACTTTAACAGATCCATCAACCGCAGCCACCCTAGTACTAGGGGAAGCGTGTGAATCCCCAGTTCATTAATTTCCAAACCAACCCCAGCAAAAATTTTCTAATTTGAAAATTTGTTTTCATAATGAATGAATATTCATAAGAATGAATATACATTTATTTAATTGGAAGAGAGGCAATGATTAAGATTACTTCTAAGAATTATAGAGTAGAAGGGACCCACAGGATAAGGAAGCGGGGGGGGGCGGTGCTGAGCCAAGATAGTGGTGTAGAAGCAGGAAAGCTTCCTGTGCTCCCCCCCATAACTACCTCAAATACCTATAAAAATGACTATAAACAAACTTTAGGGCTATAGAAACCACAAAGTGACAGAGAGATACAAAGCTCCCATTGAAGACAAACTGGCAGGCTGACAGGAAGGGTTCATCACAGTGCTAGGAGCCCAGCCCAGCCATGGTTTTAGCCACAGAGGGCCCAAACATCAGTGGCTAGAAGGACATCTGGAGAGTAGATCACCAGCAGCTGTGGTGGTTTCCAGACTTATCAACCCATAAATGCCAAAGGGAAAGTAAAATGTCAGTGTGGACTCTGTGGGAACAGGGAGTCTGGGAGTGCGGTCTGGCCTCTACCCCTAGAGGGAGAAGTGGCTGAGGCACAGCAGGCACAGTCTCATAGTTGCTTTAGAGCTCCTGGCCTACAGATTGTAGGGAGACCAAGCAACCATTCTGAGGGGTAATCATTCTTGCTTTAACCTGCTTGGATCTGGATTGCTGTCCAGGGTGGAGGTCCTGGGGTATGGGAGCAGTGAGCCAGAGCATGTGGAGGCTTCAAAGTAGGCAGCCAATTAATAGCTCTAGCAGCTGTGAAAACCCCAGCCATTTGGGACAAAGCTCTCCTCTCTGAAAGCAGAGTTTTACTGCAGCAAAAAGCTCAAAACTCAAGTAATTGAGTGGCAGCATGAGAAAGCAAAGGAAGCACAGCAATCTGACTTTGGATTCCTTTATTGGGCACAAAAAGGGTTAGTGCATGGAATAGGAGGAAGACACCCAAGTCAGAACTCCTTCACCAAAAGCTTCCAAGAAAAATATGAACTGGTTATAGGCCATAGAGGAGCTTAAGAAGGATTTTGAAAACCAAATAAGAGAAATGGAGGAAAAATTGGGAAGAGAAATGAGAATGATGCAAGAAAATCAGGAAAAGAGAGTCAACAACCTGACTAAAGAAAATAACACTTTAAAAATAGGCTAACTCAAATGGCAAAAAAGACCCAAAGAGACAATGAGGAAAAGAATGCCTTAAAAAACTGAATTTTCCAGATGGAAAAAGAATCTCAAAAGCTCACTGACAAGAATAATTCCTTCAGAATTAGACTGGAGCAAATGGAATCTAGTTACTTTATGAGAAATCAAGATACTATTAAACAGATCCAAACAAATGAAAAAATAGAAGGCAATGTAAAGTATCTCTTTGGAAACCACTGACCTGGAAAATAGATCCAGGAGAGATATTTTAAAAATGATTAGACTACCTGAAAGCCATGATAAAAAAAAAGAACCTAGAAATCATCCTTCAAGAAATTCTCAAGGAAAATTGCCCTGATGTTTTAGAACCAGAGGGGGAAAGAGAGGTTGAAAGAATCCACCTCTTGAAAAAGATCCCCAAAAGAAAACTCCTAGGAATATTATAGCCAGGTTCTGGAGTTCCCAGATCAAGGAGAAAATATCACAAGCAGCCAAGAAGAAACAATTTGAATATTGTGGAAACACAATAAGGATAACACAGGACCTGGTAGCTTCTACTTTGAGGGACAGAAGGGCTTGCAATATGATATTCTGGAGGTCAAAGGAGCTGGGATTAAAACCAAGAATCACCTACCCAGCAAAACTGAGTATCTTGTTTCAGGGGAAAATACAGTCATTCAATGAAATAGAGGACTTTCAAGCATTCTTGATGAAAAAATCAGAGTTGAAATAGAAAATTTGACATTCAAGAAGGTAAACAGGGAAAAGAAATCATAAGGAACTTTAGCAAAGTTGAACTATTTACATTCCTACATGGAAAAAGGATTATTATAACTTATGAAACTTTTCTTAGTATGAGGATAGTTGAAGGGGACATAAATATACATGTATATATGTATGTATCTGTGTATACATACATATATGTCTATATAGGAGGATATATGGGCATATGAACACATATGTGAGGGTGTGTATGTGTGTGTGTGTGTGTGTGTGTGTGTGTGTGTGTGTGTGTACAGGTATACAGAGACAGAGGGCACAGCACCAATTGAATAGGAAGGGATGATACTTAAAAGAGGAAATTGAGAGGTGAGAGAGAGGACTATAATGAGAGGAGATGGGGAGAGACAGAATGGGGTAAATTATCTCATATAGAAGAGGCAAGGGAAAACTGTTACAGTGAAGGAAGGCAAAAGGAAATGGGACAACCTTACTTTCATTGAATTTGGCTTAGGGAGGGAATGACATACACACTAAATAGGATATCTCACCCTACAGGAGACTAGGGGGGAAGGGGATGAGAGTGGGAATGATGGAGGGGAGGGCAGGTTTGGGGGGAGGGAAGTTAGAAGCACACACTTTTGAAAAGGGACAGGGTCAAAGTAGATAATAGAACAAGTGGGGGTGGGATAGGATGGAGGGAAATATAGTCAGTCTTTCACAATATATCCATTATGGAAATGTTTTTTGTAGCAACACATGTAAAACCTATATTGAATTGCCTATCTTCCCAGTAAGTATAGGTGATGAAGGAGGAAGGGTAAGAATCTGGAATTCAAAGTTTTAAAATTAAATGTTAAATATATATTACATGCAATTGGGAAATAAGATATACAGGCACTGGGGTATAGAGATCATCTTGCCCTACTAGAAAGTCAGAGGGGGGAATGGGGAAGGATATAAGAGAGAGCAGATTGAGGGAGGGGGTATACAGTAGGATCACTGTTTTGGGGTGGTGGGTAGGGGAAAGATGGGGAGAAAATTTGTAACTCAAAATCTTGTGGAAATGAATGATGTAAACTAAAAACAAACATAAAATTTAATTTAAAAAGTAAAATTAAAAAAAGAAAGGGATCCCACAAGGCATTTAGTTCAACTAGCACCTGAACATGAGCCCCTTCTATGACATCTCTGACAAATGAACATCATTCCTTAGCCTGACAAGCTTCAGTGCTGCAGAATTCACAACCTCCTGAAAAAACCTAGCCCGTTTCTGCACAGCTGTCTTTGGTAAAGTGCTTGTCGCTCTCAAGTGAAAAAAATGCCTCTTTGTAATTTCCACAGGCACTTCTATACTTCTGGTTTTGCCCCCAAGGCCAAGCACAGCAAGTCTGTGCTTTCTTGCCTCTGAAAGTACTTCAAATATTTGAAGGAAGCTATAAGACACCTCCCATTTCTTCTTTGCTTCCTTTGGCTAAGAGCCTTGTAGACATGGCTCAAAGAACTTCACCATCATGTGTGCTGTAGATGTACTCCAACTAGTCAATTTCCACTCTCAAATATGGCCACACAAGATTAAACATAACAATCCCAATGTAGTCAAATGAGACTGACTTTCCACAACAGGTTTTTATTTTTTTTAACCAAACCCAGCAGCCTTCACACCCTAGAAGATCCCTCTGTCCCAGAGGACCTCCCTTTGATTCTTTAATAACTCCACAAACCTCCATTTTAAGGGAGTGCCTAGGCTGGCCATGTTCACTACTCTCTGAACTTCTTGCATTACCCTTCTCTACCATGAGTACCTTATCCTTTTTTGCCCCTCCACCCAAATACACATCATCTTCCTCCACATTAGAAAAAGACCTCCTTGAGGTCATGGACTGGTTTTGTTTTAATGCTTTTATTTATATTCTCAATGTTTAGCAATAATATGTACTTGGAACATAATAAATAATACAAGTTTGATGACTTAATTGGTTGAGTATAGGTAGACTATGACCTTTCTCATTATTAACACTATGTTGTTCTTGCTGTTGGTCAGTTGTTTCAGTCATATCCAGCTCTTCATGGTCCCATTTGGAGTTTCACTTTACAGTTGAGAAAACCGGGGCAAACAGGGTTAAGTGACTTGCCCAGGATTATGCAGCTAGTAAGTACCTGAGGCTAGATTTGAAATCAGGTGCTTTAGGCCCTGTGCTCTGTCTACTGTGCCACCCAACTGCTGTTATTAACATTATGCTCTTAGTGAAACCTAATATCATTTTTCTTTTGGCCACCATATTACACTGTTAATTCATAAAACTCCTAAGTCTTTTTCACATAAATTGTTGTTCAGACACATTATGTTCAATAAACATTTATTAGCTATATACCATGTACAATACTTTACACTAGGAAATGGGTAGATAAATATAGAAACCAAATATAAAAACTCCCCTCAAGGAGTTAATAATCTACCATGAAAATACTTCCTATATACATATAAGTAAGTGTAATCACTACGACTAAGTAAATAAAAATGTAATTTGAGGAGGAAGAGAACAGTCACAACTGGAGGGGGTGGAAGGGAAGGTGAGCCAAGGCTTTATAGAGGAGGTAGCACCTAACATGAGCCTTAAGGGAAGGCATGAAGAAGGCGTGAAGGAGAGATAGTGTTATAGAGGGATGGTCTTTCTGATATGGGGATGGCTGGTACAAATGCAGATAAGTGGGACATAGAATATTGAATTACTAGGTCTAAGTAGCCAATTTGGCTGGAATATAGAGTATGTGAATGGGAGTACTGTGAAGTAAACCTGGAAAGATAGGTAAACACCAGACTGTGGAGAGTCTTAAATTCCAAGCTGAGGAGTCCATGTTTAATCCTAGAGGCAAAAGAAATGACTAAAATTCTGAATAGCCAAATGACATGATTGAACCTGTATTGTGGGAAGACTATTTCAGCAGTTATGTGAAGAATTAATTGGAAAAATATCTTCTTCCTGTACTTGTTCAATTGATCTTTTGAGTCTTTTTGAAAAGACTTTACATTTAATATCTAAGAAGAAATGTCACCTTAGATTTAGCCCATCAGTATTCAGCATAGTAGCTGTTACTTCATTTTATATTATCTTTAATATCTTTGATACCATTTTAATAAGGATGCTTATTTAAAAAAAACTTGTTATAAAACAATATGTGCTTAATATATTACCTGGATTTCATAAACATTTGTTGATGCACCTAATAAGGCAAAAGTTAACAATATTTGTCATTGCTGTGCAGTCCTGTCCTACTTTTTATGGTCCTATTTGGGGTTTTCTTGGGAGAGATAACAGTGCTTTGCTGTTTCCTTCTCCAGATCATTTTACAGATGAGGAAACTGAGGCAAACAAGACTAAGTAACTTGCCCAGTCACACAGCTAGTAAGTAACTGATGCTGGATTTGAATTCAGGTCTTTCCAACTCCAGGCCCAGGACCTCTATCTACTATACTATCTGTCCCATTAATATTAATTAGTTTTGTGACTGTACAAGTCACTTGAATTTTCTAGGCCGAAATTTATCACCCACAAAATGAGATGTGGAATAGATAACCCATAAGCCTCTTTTTAGCACTTAAATTTGTAATAATAACTTAATCAGTAGACCTCAGATTTTTCTAACATAAGTGGATATTTCTCAAGCTATTGAGTTAAAACAACTCCATTGATTGTGGGCATACTGCCCTTATAGTATCATGTCTCTAAGAGATACTTGAAAAAGATACACACTTAACATCTGGTGTATTCAAACCCTGCCAAACTCTGAATCATATCACTCTAGAAAGACGGAATTCAAGTGAAATCTGTAGAAAGATGGTAAGAAAACCTGATTGGGAAGGATGTTTTCTATACACTGAAAAAAAAATGAAAGAGGTTTATTGAACATGAAGGACTAGATGTTGCCTCTCAGAACTGGAAAAGACTCTCAAAGACCAACTAGTTCAGTCCCCTCATCTTACAAATGAGGAAAATTAAGGTTACAAAGAGAAATGTTACTCACAGAACATGACCTGGATCAGCCACTGCACAATCACTGGCTCTTTCCACTAAATCAGTTGAAGTTAATGTCTTATTTCCGTCAGTCCATCAATAAATATTATAGACTCAGTGGCAGGTTTTCTAGCATAACAGGATTTAGAGAGAACCAGGAGGCAGTTTCTTTGTTCCAGCCCTTCATTTAGAGTTAAGGAATCTGTCATCATAGTAATTATACTAGTCAGGTTTGGAGAGGTTCATCACTAGCCACCAGGTAAAGCATTTTCATAACCAAAGGGACTTGGGAAGACCATATACTAAGGCACAGGAGGGCTTCATTCTGTGTGAGTAGAGACAGTACCCATGCAGATGAGATCAAAGATCTTTGAAGCATTGACATACCATTAAAGTATCACAAAATAATGAGACTTCAAAAAGGTTGCAAGAGATCTCAAAGGCCAACCCAGGCAGCTCCTCTGTAACATGCCACAGAAGTAGACATCTAGCCTTTGCCTGATGACTCAGGTGAGGGAAAGCCTACTACCTTCTGAAGCACCACATTCCTCTCTGGGACATTTCTAATTATTAGCAAGATTTTTCTCCCCTGGGACCTAAACCAGCCTCTTTGTAACTTCTGCCCATTTAATCTCATTTTGACAACTGGGAGCAAGCCAACCAGATTTAATTCCTCTTCTACATGTTGGCCCTTCAAATACCTGATCTATCCATTCACAAGCATTTATGAAGTGCTTACTGTGAGCCAGAAACTATACTAAATCCTGGCAACACAAAAGAAAAATAAAAATCCTACCTGTCCTTCAAGGAGCCTCAATTCTCATGATGCCAGGGTGATAATAGCTACCTTGTCCTCCTCTCCTTAAGTCCTCTTGCCTCTAGGCCACACATCCTCAGTCCCCTCAACCAAATCTTATATAGCATGTTCTTAAGGCCTTTCACCTCTACTCTCGATGTTTGTTCTCTTCTGGATCTGCTCCAGATTTTCAATAGTCTTCCTAAAATGAAACTTCCAGAAGTGAACACAATGGATTTATGGATTTGGACTGGAAAGGACCTTCCAAGTCATCTGACCCAACTCCTTATTTTACAGATAAAGAAAATGTAGATTGATTGGGTCATTTTACAACTAGTAATGAAGTAGAGATGTTGACTCAAGTCATGGGAATCCAAGTTCAGTGCCTTTTCTAATAGACAATGTAGTACTTGAGACACGTTCCATTTGGAACAGAGAACAGTTAGTAAAAGCACTCAACTCAGTCAGGAAATGCAGTTCTTGTCCCAGTTCTTCTTCTAACATTTTGTGTCTTCAGCTACAAAATGGTGACAATTATCTTGTCTAATGCCTCTCGTAGCCTTTCTTGACTAACTTCATATAACTTTGTTCTCTATTTACTTCTTAAACCCTTGTTCTTTGAGTGAATATTTATTTGTCTTTGACACTGGATGCCCCCTACTAGCTGAATACTAACTCTACCCCTGTCCTACTGGAGATAACCCAGAATCCTCATCTACTACCATCTTCCTAATAGTAGCTGGTTGGAGAAGTGACTGCTTAAAGAGTTTGGATTAATGTATTGTTATTAATTCATTTTCAGTCGACTCTTTGTGACCCCATCTCCTTCTCCAGCTCATTTTACAGATGAAGAAACTGAGGCAAACAGGGTTAACTTGCCTAAAGTTACATAGCTAGTAAATGTCTGAATTTAGATCTGAACTCAGGAGACGTTTTCCTGATTCCAGGCCTGGCACTCTATCCATTGTATCCCCTACCTTGGATTGGCAGGTAGTCACTAACTACAATCTTTCCAGTAAGATGATGGACCACTGGGTCATATTTACTCTCTATCCTGCCTTTGCTATCTAAGGCTCACCAGTCCTTACCATCTATTCTGCTACCAGGTCCTCCAAACCCTTAGGCTTTACTATCTATCTCACTTCCATTAAATCCTAAGGACTCTTGGGCCTTGTTGTCCACCTTGCTCTGCACCCTGAGGACCACCATTCCTTTCTAGCTGCCCTGCAGCTGAACTTTCTGATCTGTAGTATTTTCCCAGATTAGGAACTTAACTCCTGAATGTAAAAACAGTCTATTTTTATCTATATATCTCCAGTGCTTAACACAATTGGCACATAGTAAAGGTTTAAAGTGTTTTTTTGGCTCTGTCCATGTATTCAATGTGTAATATTACTCAGTGCTTGTTATGTACGTGTCTTCTCTCTTCCCAACAAGACTGCTAGCTTCCAAGGGCAGGGACAATCTTAGTTACTCTCATATCTTACTCCCTCTCTTCTCCCTGGTATTTTTTGTTAATGGAATCTCTTATCATGGTCTGGTGTTACATACTTTTCAAAGCTTTTTTTCACATCTCATTAGATCCTCACCACATTCTCAAGAGGCACATTTGAGGTAGAATGTGCTGTCCCCATTCTACACATGAAGATATTGAGACATAAAAAGGTTCAGTGACAGTTCACAGCAGTAAGTAGTAGAATTGGGACTAGAACCCAGATCTCCAGACAGTTCAGTCCATTGCTCCTTCCCCTGTACCACACTGCATGTGGCAGGCACTTAATAAATGACTACTGCTTCTTGGCCCATGGCATCTCGTTTTTCCCTATCAGAATGACTGACCCAGTATTTTCTTGCTTTTGCATTTGTATTTTGTATTTGGATCTCTCCCTTGCCCCCTAGATCTTTGAGATTTCTCCAAATCTTTCATTCAGCTAGAAAATCAGGCCAAGTTATAGCAGAGCTGAAGAATAATTTTTTGTCCTACAAAAAGTGAAGGGAAAGAGAAAAAGAGGAAGAGGAAAGAAAGAATGGGAAAAAGAGAGAGAGACAGAGACAAAGACAGAGACAGAGAGAGACAGAAAGAGAGAGACAGAGACAGAGACAGAGATTCCATCCTCAATGGAGTGTGAAAAATTGAACAATCTGCTTTCCTCAAAGCTGAAGTCAAATGTGAAGGAGAGACTACATCCAGAGGAAGGGACTTATGAAAAGGTCTTTCAATCCCCTTAAGTTTATCCAACTTCAAGGAAGCTCAAGATGATGTAAATGCCAGAGCTCTAATTTGAAATACCAGAAAGGTTAGAGGCTTCTTTGTTGTCTAGGCACTAGCTTTTATTTTTAGATGAAGGCAGTTCAGGAATAGAACTATAAAAAGCACTTATGAAACAGGAGAGGACCACAGTTTTGTTGTTGTTATTTGTCATTGTTGTTTCAAATGTGAACATCTCTATGAGCAACCTCAGGGTATTTAAATGCTTTCAATGCACCTGTGCACCAAGCAAGGTTTTGATTAAGGCAAACCAGCTTAAAAATACATTTTATCACCATCACCAGCATGTGTAAAGAGCATCTTTGTGTGAGACTGCACTTGATGTATTAGAAATATTTTTAACCTTCTGAACAATTAAGTGAAAGAAAAGGTGGTGTTAAGTAAAAGAAATGTAAATGTTAAGCTCAGTGTTTATACTCTGGAAACACTGAGAATCATGGAATTATAGAATATTAAAAGTGGGAAGGCCCATATTAGTCATCTTGTCCAACCCCTTTATTTTAGCAGTGAGGAAACTGATACCTAGACTGGTGAAATTCCTTGCCAAAAGCCACACAGTTAGATAGTGAAGAGATTAGGCCTAGACCCAAAACCTATTGAATTAAGATTTAAGTTCTCTTTGTACCACATTCCAAAGCTCTTGAGGACAAGATGGTCAAATGAGTTTCTTCTAAGTAAGAGCCAATCTTATATTGATCTTGGTAGCTTAGTTTATTATTGCTTGTTATTTGAATATTAGCCAGTAATCAATCAGTTGGAAAATTTGGGGGTCAACAAATGGGGACATATGAACACAGAATCCTAAATGTCCCTTCAAATGACCCCCACTGCCAGCCATAGTTATGATCATTATCATATTTGCCATCATCATCCTCATCAGACCATACATTTAGATAAAGAGGGGACCTCAGAGGTCATGCAGCTCAACCCTCTTATTGTACAAGGGGGCAAACTAAGTATCAGAGACATCAAATCCACACAGTTGATCAGTGGTAGAGCCAATTCAAAATTTTAATCTGACCAATATTTATTAAAAACTTTATATATTTGTCCTTCATTGTTGAAGAGGATAAATAATATCAAGAAGGTGATGTCATGACTTGCAAGTGAATTGGATCTAAGTGAAGGAAGGCTATGCAAAGTGTAAGACAGGTAATGCTAGCACACAGGAGGGCTGCGAGCACACGTTCACTCTTGATCTGATCAGACAGGAAGATAGCTGAGGAGGGGTTAATAATCTTGCTTTATTCTAGTCTAGTCTTCTCACAAGAGAGTTGCTGATAATGGGAGCACCAACTCTTACAGCATTCCCTAATCACCTTTCTCACAGGGGCCAGTGATAATGGGGGGCGGGGAGGAGCAACTATCCCTAAGTTTTGATGGAGTCAATTGAGGTGGGAGGCGGGCACAGCAGTTTATGTAATCCCCTAAATTCTCCCATCTTATCCTGGGGAATTTTTCTCAGGGAGCTCATTTATGGTTTCAATTTCCTTTTCTAAGGTAGGGTTATCAAAGTATTCTACTTCCTTTTTCTGTTAATCTGGGCAATTTATATTTTTGTAAATATTCATCCATATCTTTTATATTGTCATGTTTATTGGCATATAACTAGGCAAAATAACTCCTAATGATTACTAAAATTTCATCTTCTTTGGTGGTACATTCACCCTTTTCATTTTTGATACTGGTCAGTGTTACCAGATGGTAGAAGCCTTGGAGTGAGTAGAAATATAAAATGCCTCAAAAGGTAGGAAGAGGGTAAAGTTGTGAATGACTTTAAATGTTAAACTACAGACTTTATGTTTGATCTTGGAGGTAATAGGAAACCTCTGGAGTTTGTTGAATGGAGTAGGGAAAGTCATGACAAGGTCAGAACTCTGGTTTAGGAAGATCACTAACATCTGAGTGATGGATGGATTGGAGTGAGCAGGGGGACCAATTAGAAGGCTATTGTCCTAATGAAAAAAAAAGATTATTTGTCTTATTATATTGTTTTGATTATTAATAACCAATTATGAGTAGGTTAGTTATTAGTTTTTTTTTTTTTTTTTTACTTCCTCAATCAAAGCTCAGTCTTTGTGAAGGACAGGGCTAACATTCTCCTTGATCTTGGATGGGACCCCACGCAAATAAGGAGAGCTTATTTCTGATTAAAGAGAATCTAATATAGGTGACTTCTGGCCCATTGTTCAACAACTTAAGTGATCTGGGTAGAAATGGACTCCTTTGTCTAGATAGCTGGAGGAAGCTGATTCTTATTAAGGGAGTACTCAACAGGAGGAGCTAAAGACTTTTTGCTCACTTCCTCATAAATATGCCCACCCCCTCATTAATTCTTAACTAATCAGAGTTGAATTTAAACATTTAGCAAACTCCATACAAGGTCTTAGGTTACACTGAAAGAGACTGCTGATGTCCAATTTATTGATTAATTGCTAGCCTAAATAATAAATTGATTATCAATTACCCAGGAACTCTGTCCCTTGGGTTTTTCATGCATGTCAGTTCATGAGGTTATGATAACCCTTACCTAGGGTGTGGTTTATGTGAGTGAAAAGGGTGATATATATCTTTTCACTCACTCCTTTATTGCTGAGGAGTATGCCCCCAACATGTCAGTTACCCAGGCTCACAAGTTTGGTGTCATCTACTACTAAAAACTTCTTCTTTCTGCCTTCACAACATTATATACATACATACATACATACATACATACATACATATGTGTATACACACATATACACACATACATATATGTATATATACATACGTATATATACACACATACACATATGTATATATGTATGTATGCATGTATGTATATAATGTTGTATATATGTGTTTGTATACACATACATATATGTATATATGCATACATGTGTACATATACACAAATATATACATACACATATGTATATATGTATGTATGCATGCATGCATGCATGCATGTATATAATGTTGTGAAGGCAGAAAGAACAAGTTTTTAGTAGTAGATGACACCAAACTTGTGAGGCCAGGTAACTGACATGTTGGGGGCGTACTCCTCAGCAATAGAGAAGTCCAGACAACAGGAAAATTTGGATCAGAGAAAATTATGAATTCTGCTTTTTTACTTGCTGAATTTGAGATACCTATGGGAAAGAGGTGTCTAAAAGGCAGTACTGACCTCGGGAAAGAAATTAGGGCTGGATGTCAACTTTGGAGTTATCTGAACATTAATGAATATTATAATAATATAATTTTTTTGGAGGGCAGTTGGGGTTAAGTAACTTGCCCAAGGTCACACGGCTAGGTTTTGTTTGTGTGGGTTAAATGTCTGAGGCCGGATCCGAACTCAGGTCCTTCTGACTCCAGGGCCAGCACTCTATTCACTGCGCCACCTCGCCGCCCCATAATAATATAATTTAATATTGAATGTTAAATAATTTAATATTATAATGATTGAATCCATGAAAGCTGATGCCACAGAACCTTAGGGGAGATTCACTGTGACATGGATAAAAATTCAGCAAAGAAATCTAAGGAATGATAAGATAGGTAGGAGGAGAATCAGGGCAGAGGAAGGTCACAAAATCCCAGAGAAGAGAGAGAGAATCTAGGAGAAGAATGTAATCAACAGGCTCAGATGTTACAGAACTATTTAATTTAGGATTTCTGCCTGCTCTGTTGATAGAGATTATACTCAATCAGGATTTGTTCTATATTTGTATAACTCTGATTCCCTAGAACCTTCCAAAATGAACCTAGGGTTGGGAGGGGTCATATAGCATTTCTGCTTTCCTTAAATATACATTGTTCATTGAGATATGAAAGTACTTTGTATAGATTGTGCCACTTAATCCCCATAAACCTATAGATTAAGTAATATAATAATGATAATTACCGTTTTAAAGTTGCTCAGAGAATTTAAGTGACTTGGCCAAAGCCAATATAAAGCCATGCATGAGGAGCTTTCCAGAGGACTACTGCTGTGAACAGCTTTCAAGATTCTGATTACATAGTATAGCAAACTCTCTATTTATTCAATAACAAATAAGAGCAAAACATTTACAGAAAATCTAGGTACAGCATTCAGAATGCTACAGCTTATAACAGAAAATCAAAATACAGCATTTATCATGTCAAAACTCAATAACTTATCACTAAAATGGCCACATAGTTTTCACCAAAGTAGTCACATAGTTTTAAACAAAGTACATTCATTTAGTCAATCACAAAATCCTTAATTCAATCACAAAATATAAAAGTCAAAGTTCTCTACCCCTAGGTCACAGTAAATCATAATCTTCTCAGTCAGTACACAGTATCCAAGTACAGTCTTCTTTCAGCTTGACTTGAGGCTGGCTTTCAGCTTCCATGGTTCCTCTTCCATGGTCCCAGCTCCAACTGTCATCTAGGTTCAAACCTAGGCAGTTCACAGTTACTTGTCTAGTTCTTCATCCAGCCCCCATTCCATATTGAAGTTCACAGTGTCCAGTTCACCTCAAGTCCTTCACAGTTCTTGTTTCTGGGAAGACAAAGCTTGACAGAGCCACAATAATATTCATGTATATTGTCAGCACCATCATCAATTCACTATCTGACTGTAAAATCAACTCAGTCCCACCAACAAGATCTGAGAACTCAACATATAAACATATCTATGTTTGAGAACTCAAAATAGAAACAAACTCAACATAGAACATCAACCTATAGAAATCAACACAGACCCACAAACAAGGTCCAAGACCTCAGCACAAATCACCAATAAAGTCCCAGGACCTCTAAAACCTCTCTCCAGGACTTTTGTAGACATACAACCAGAAAATCCTCTTTCAGGGCTTCCAGTAAGGTTCCAGGACTTCTGTACAAAGTATCACAAACAAACATCAACACAGACAGAGCACACAGAGTGCCATGATACCATGAGTTTTCATCTTCTTGACTTTGCCACCACAAGAGTCCTCTTCTCAGTTCTTCTATTTCTAGCCCTGGGCCTCTCCTTATATATGGCCATTAGTTCCTCCCCTTCCTGTTGCAAGAGTTCATGAGTTCTAGGGTTCACAAATTGTGGGGTTCACACATTCCATTTCTTAAAAGACTTGATACAAGGCTCAAAAGAAACTTGAACTGAAACAAGGTCTTAATTCAATAGCTGAAACAAGGTGTGAACTACTTCTGTGCTTGCCGTTATAGACACATAACTAAAAGAGCTGAGATGATGTCCAAGGTTTTAAAATCTAAATCGATCTTTTTAACCACTAGATATTGTATAATATTTATTATTATTGATTACTTTTGCAAATTAATAGTTAAATGATTCTAATGTTTACTTTTCTGCGGTGAAATCTGTAATATAAGCTATTTCATGTAGGATTTTTTTTCATTCTTTGTATTTTTATCCCTAATACCTAGTAGGGTACCTGGCCCATAGTAGGCACTTAATAAATACTAGCTGATTTAATAAAATCTAATACATTTCATGAAATGTCAGGGAATCATATAACTAGAGAGGTTTATCTGGTCCAAGATGCTTGTTTTATAACAGACTGAGCCTTGTCAGTAGAAGGAACTACAGGAAGTGGCCTCTGTGCCCAGCCTATAAAGCATTTGAGTTATATATAAAATTGGATCCTCACAATAGCCCTGTGAGATAGGCACTGAGTATCAAAATTGCCATTTTAAGATGAGAATATTGAGTCTTAAAAAGGATGTGAATTACTTGAGGTTATGTAAGTTGTCTTAAAAGGTTTTAGACAGAAACAAACAAAAGCATGCATCTTGAACCCCAAGTCCACATTGTTTGTTGTGTAATATACTGCCTTTTCTTTATTCCTTACAGATAGAAATGATGGGTCTGGTGGAGCCAAGATTGTGGAATAAAATACCTCTGTGCAACTCCAGCTCCCACCACCTACAATACATGTTAAAAATGACTCTAACCAAATTTTAGAGCTACAAATTTTTAGAACCCATAAAGTGACAGAGAGCAACAAATCTCCTACTAAAGGCAGCCTGGCAGGCTGAGAGGAAGGCTCTATCAAACCAGGCTAGGAGCAGAGCACAGCCCCACATGAGCCACACAATTCTGGCTCTAGGGTGGCCCCAACCAGTGGCAGCCAGAGCAGACTTCAGGAGAGTTAGTCACCAGTGGCTGTATCAGTGTTCCAACTTTTCACCCCATAAACACCAAAGAGAAAGTAAAAGTTCATTCAGGAACTTGGTTGGAACTGGGTGGAGAAGAGTGAGATCTGGCCCCTGCCCCCAGGGCAAGAAGTGGCAAAGGCCTGGTGGCTGCAGCTGCTGCCTCATAGCTGCCTCCATAGCCGTTGGCCTGCAGATTATAAAGGGATCAAGGGACCATTTAGAGGGTAATCACTCTTGCTTTAACCTGCTTGGATATGGATCCCGGTCTTGGGTGATGGTCCTGGGGTATGGGACCAGTGTGCCAGAGCTTGTGAGTGCTGCAGAGAAGGTGCCCTTCTGATAGCTCTGGCAGGTGCAAAAACCCCAGCATAGGGGACATAGCTCTCTGCAATCTGGAAGCAGAGTTCTATCCTGGCAAAGAGTTTAAAAGTCAAGTAATTGGTTGGCAAGATGAGCAAGCAGAGGAAGCAAAATTGTGGGGAGCCAAAGAAGCCTGATTCAGAATGGCACAAAATCAGACCGTAGAATCCTTTTTTGGGGACAAAAAGGATAAAAACATAGAACCAGAAGTCAACAAAGGTAAAACTCCTGCATCAAAAGCTTCCAAGAGCTTTCTCTTCAGTTGTCTGTAAGGTGCTTGGTTCTTCTTCGGAAGCTAAGGCCACACTGGGGTGAACCCTCACTTCAGCTGGTGACTAGCACCACTACAAACAAGTCTCTGCTCATTCATCTGCTGAAATGGCCATCTCTGAGCTCGCCTGCATCTACTTTGCCCTCATCCTTCACAACAATGAGGTTACTGTCATGTAGGATAAAATCAATGCCCTCATTAAAACAGCAGGTGTAAATGTTGAACCATTCTGGCCTGGATTATTTGCCAAGGCCCTGTCTAATGTCAACATTGCAAGTCTCATCTGCAATGTAGGAGTTGGTGGACCTGCGCCAGGAGCTGGTGGTGCTGCCCCTGCTGGAGGGGCTGCTCCTGCTAGCACAGCTGCCCCTGCAGAGGAGAAGAAGAAAGAGGAAGCAAAAAAAGAAGAATCCGAGGAGTCTGATGATGACATGGGCTTTGGTCTGTTTGACTAAATATTTTTTGTAACATTAAATAAAAAGCTTAACTCAAACTAAAAAAAAAAAGCTTCCAAGAAAAATTATGAACTACTTACAGGCCATGGAGGAGCTCAAGAAGGATTTTGAAAATCAAGTAAAAGAAGTGGAGGAAAAATTGGGAAGAGAAACAAGAATGATGCAAGAAAATCATGGAAAGTGAGTCAACAGCCTGCCAAAGGAGACTCCCAAAAATACTGAAGAAAATAACATTTAAAAATAGACTAACTCAAATGGCAAAAGAGGCCCAAAAAGCCAATGAGGAGAAGAATGCCTTAAAAAGCCAAATTTGCTAGATGGAAAAGGAATTTCAAAAACTCACTGAAGAGAATGACTCCTTCAACATTAAACTGGAGCAAATGGAAGCTAATGACTTTATGAGAAAACAAGATACGATAAAGCAGATCCAAACAAATGAAAAAATAGAAGACAATGTGAAATATCTCATTGGAGGAACCACTGACCTGGAAAATAAATCCAGGAGAGATAATTTAAAAAATTTTAGACTACCTGAAAGCCATGATAAAAAAAAAAAATCATAGACACCATCTTGCAACAAATTATCAAGCAAAATTGCCCTGATATTCTAGAACCAGAGGGCAAAATAGAAATTGAAAGAATTCACCAATCACCTCTTGAAGAAGATCCCCTAAAGAAAACCCCTAGGAATATGATAGACAAATTAGAGTTCCCAGGCCAAGCAGAAAATACTGCAAGCAGTCAGGAAGAAACAATTTGAGTATTGTGGAAACACAATCAGGAGAACACAAGACCTAGCAGCTTCTACCTTAAGAGATTGAAGGGCTTGGAATATAATATTCCAGAGGTCAAAGGAGCTAGGATTGAAACCAAGAATCACCTACCCAGCAAAACTGAATATAATGCTTCAGGAAAAGTATGTTCATTCAATGAAATAGAGAATTTTCAAGCTTTCTTGATGAAAAAATCAGAGCTGAACAGAAAATTTTACTTTCAGATACAGGAAGCAAGAGAAGCATGAGAAGGTAAACAGGAAAAAGAAATCATAAGGAACTTACTACAGTTGAACTATTTACATTCCTACACGGAAAAACGATAATTGTAAGACTTTTCTCAGTATGAGTATAGTTGAAGGGAATATATATGTGTGTGTATGTATGTATGTATGTATGTATACATATATATATGTATATATATGTATACATACATATATTTATGTATAGGAGAGTGTATGTGTGTATAAATATATGAGTGTACGCATATGTATGTACATTTATACGTAGACAGAGAGGAGAGGATGAGTTGACTATGAAGGGATGATATCTAAAAAATAAAATTAAGAGGTGAGAGAGGAATATATTGGGAAAAGGGAAAGGGAGAGATAGATTAGGGTAAATTATCTCATATAAAAGTGGCAAGAGAACACTTACAATGGAGGGGAAGAGCAGGAATGTGAAAGGGAGTGGATCAACCTTACTCTCACTGAATTTGGCATAAGGAGGGAATAACATACACACTCAATTGGGTATTTTACCCTACAGGAAAATAGAAGGGAAGGAGATAAGATGGGGTGATAATAGAAGGCAGGGTAAATTGGGGGAGAGGGTAGTTAGAAGCAAACACTTTTGAAAATGGACAGTGTCAAAAGAGACAATAAAATAAGTGGGGGCAGGATATGATGGAGGGAATTATAGTTAGTCTTTCACAATAAAACTACTATGAAAATGTTTTCCATAACTACACATGTACAACCTATAGTGGATTCCTTATCTTCCCAGTGGGAGTGGGTGAGGAGGGAAGAAGAAAAAAATCTGGAACTCAGTTTTACAAAGGTTTGAAAAAATGGTTTTTACATGCAACTGGGAAATAAGATATAAAGGCACTGTGGTATAGAAACCCATCTTGCCCTACTAGAAAGTTGGGGTGGGGGATGAGGGAGGATGTAAGAGAGAACAGATTGGGGGATGGGGAATTCAGTAGGCTTGCTACTTTGGGGCAGGAGTAGGGGAAATATGGGGAGAAAAATTTGTAACTCAAAATCTTGTGGAAATGAATGTTGAAAACTAAAAATAAATAAATGTCTAAGAAAAAAAAAGAAATAATGTGTCTTCACTCCTCTGGCTTGGGTCATGAACTCTCCAGCGCCAAGGCCTATAGCCATTACTTGTCCCCTTTTCCAATTTATATTTTTGCAGAAATCTAATCATAGTTTTACTTCAGGATACTGTGAAGTCTAATGGATTTTCATAAATTTCTCTCTTTTCATAAGCAGTGAAGCCATTAAATAATTGACATATATGTAAATTGACTTATATGTAAATAATGTATGTGTGTATATGTAAAGTTACTCTCCTTTAATTTATACTCTATTTCATAAAATTATTGCTTTATTGTATATGCTCCTGGATAAGATTGCTTACACTGAAGTCTTAGAGCATCTTTATAATGTGTCTAGACATAAGAGGTACATCAAAGCCCAGGCAGACATTTTAAAAGAACGAAACACTACACTAGCAATTTTGCATATGGCTAGATGGCCAAGGCATCAGTCAATAAACAATAATTAAGCACCTACTATGTGCTAGGCATGGTAGTAATCTCTGAGGATACAAATATGGGAAAGAAAGAAAAAGGGGAAGGGAGGGGAAGGAAGGGAAAGAGAGAGGAGGTGAAGAAAGGGGAAGAAAGGGAAGGGAAGGGAAGAAAATTCTTGTCAAAGAAAAAGGAAACAAAATGACCTGAAGCTGAGGCAGAGTGGAAGAATAATGACCTGGAGAGCCGAGATACCTAGGTTTTCATCTCATTACTGCTCTGTAACAAAACAATATGTCTTTGGGTAAGTAATAAAATGAGGGAATTATATTGTGTGATCAGTCAATAGGGTCGTTTCAGTGTCTGAGACTATGTATATGTGTGTGTATGTATAGGTCTATGTATGTATGTGTGTTTATCTATCATATATGTGTGTATATGTGTATGTTTTTGTTGTTGTTTAGTTGTTTCCAATCATGTCCAATTCTTCATGACTCTATTTGGGGTTTTCTTGGCAAAGATACTGGAGTGTTTTACCATTTCCTTCTCCAGCTCATTTTATAGTTCAAAAAACTAAGGCAAAAAAGGGTTAAGTGACTTGCCCAGGGTCACACAGCTTGTAAGTGTCTGAGGCAAGATTTGAACTCAGGAAGATGAATTTTCCTAACTCCAAGCACTGCATTCTGTCCATTGTGCCACTTTGGTCTGTGTGTGTGAGTGTACACACACCCCCACACACACATATACATATACACACATAAATACACACACTTATATACAATATATACACATTATATGTTGTAATGGAAATGCAAATTTAAAGAGCTTCCCTGCCCCTAGCTTAAGTGCACCTGGAGCCTGTGGTGGGAGGCTTGTTTTTCAGGAATGCCCACACTTTGATACTTTGTGATTGGGCAGTGGGTCAAAAAGGTTGTTACATTCTCTGAGCCAGGAGAAGGCTATATAAACCCTGATGGGAGACTTTGCTTTGGGGCTCACTTTGAGAAGTGTTGTGTGATTTGACCAGATGAGAATCTGGGCAGCTATTGAGAGCCCCCTGGCTTTGAAAACCCAGATGTTGATGCTTCCCTCTCTGGTAGCTGTGATTTGGTATTGATAATGGTTGGACAGTTTGGAAGGCTGTCTGCTTGATCTGTTTCTCTGTCTTGTAAATTCTGTCTGTATACTTTGAAGTTCGGGGTACTGACCTTTTTCCCCTGAACTAGGTAAACTGTGTATGTTTGATTGATTAAAGTAAGCTTGCTAACCCATTTTGAGTTGCTTTCCTTTAGAAAAGCAGATCTAAGAACCTGTGTTGTCAGCCACCTGGGGATGTTGGGGTGCTTGCCGCTACATATGTATATACATACACACACACTATTACTATATGCCTATGAGAGAGGGAGCTCCCAGCATGGAAATTATCTTTACTGAAGCAGATCAACAACTTGTAGTCTTAGAGAATTTCCTGGGGAAATGGAGAACTTAAGCATATGTATGCTTTATATTAGTGTACTACACTGATCTCAAGTATCATAAACAGCATATCTACATTGGTATAATGTGGACATTTGAAAAGGAGTGTGGAATAAATAGAAAGGGGAGGCTAGCCTTGGGAATCAGGAGACCTAAATTTTTCTAATCCCCGCTTTTCTATTAGCTTGCCTTGGCACTGGGGCCAAGTCACTTCTGAACATGTTATTTATGTTTGTTTGATGTTTTCCGTACAATCGTAGTATTGATTAAATCAATCAACACTGTCTATTTTTGTGAGGCCTGTGAGCTAAGAATGGTTTTCGCATATTTAGAAACAAGAAAACCATTCTTAGTTTGTGGGTCCTACAAAAACAGGTGGTAGTAGCTTTTGGCCCTCAGACATAGTTTGCTGACCCTTGGATTGTATGATTTCTAAGGTCTACTTAAAAAAAGAGAAATAAAATCTCTAAAAAGTAATGACAATTCAACAGATGTGGTAGAACTAGTGGCACAGTAGGCAATTGACACCAGAGGGCAAGGAACCATTCTATGATTCCTGTGTTTGTCAGAGGCAGCAAGGCAACATATCAGCTAGAAAGCAGGGCTTGTCCTGATGAACAAAATTCACACTCTTTTTAAAATATTTATCAGCTCTATAACCCTGAGAAAATCACTTCATCTCTCAGCCTAGGTTTTCCTATCTATAAAATAGGAATAATAATAAAATCTTCATTGCGTAGTTGTGCAGACCTAATGTAAAATTCCTTGCAAACTTTCAAATACTAGATAAATACTATTATTATACAGGGTTGGAGGGTTGGGGGTGAGGTTTGGTGGTACTGGTTAAAATGTCCAACATCATGGGGTTAATGGACAGATCTTCACTGATGCAAGGAATGAACAATATTGTTAGTGGCATTCTATGCCCTTCATAGTATATTTGACAAACTACATTCAATTTCAGTGTGATTTTTGCTATGTAATTATTATTCTATACCTCTACCACATACTAGATTCAGAAGACAGAGATAAATATTCTCTACTTTAAAAAGAAACTTTTTTTGGCTACAACAATTTAATAATAAATGAAAACCTCATGGCCAATGATAAAGAAAAGAGGATGGGAAGAATGAGGCAAATATAACTCTGTCTTTTTACTATAATTCCAAATAATTAGGAGCCTTATGGTGCTGCTTTTCGGGATTTTTTTGCTGGTGCTGTGCAAGCAATCTACCCATTGATTGGGAAATGGCTAAAAAATTGTAGTATAAGAATGACAATAGACTATTATTATGCCATAAGAAATGATGCTTTTTAATAATTTAAAGAAGCCTTGGAAGACTTATATGAAATGATACAGAGTGAAATAGGCAGAGCCAAGGAAGTAATAAGTACAATAATGTGAGCTAAGAGAGCAAAAGAAAAATGAGCATTCACTCCTTTAAGTGTCCGCTAAAATCACATATCCTTACAGGAAACCTTTCCCAATCCCTCTTAATGCTGGAGCCTTACCTCTGTTAATTATCTCTCATCATCCTATGTATAGCTTGTCCACTCACCCTTGTTTGTACTTTCTCTCCTTTTAGACTCTAAGCTCCTTGAGGGTAGGAACTGTCTTTTGCTTTTCTTTGTATCTTCAGTGCTCAGCATTGTGCCTGGCATATCATAGGTACTTAATAAATGCTTATTGAATGACTTTAATTAAAATGACTAAGTCTTGACACGGAAAAGACATTAGAAAATTATATGTTCTCCTTTTTAAAGGAGAAGTGGATGACCATGGGTGTGGAACATTGGCTATACCATCCAATGTAACTTATATGTTGCTTAGCTTTGTTGAACTGCTCTCTTTTTAAAATTTAATAACAATTTTAAGCAATTTCTATTACAAATGATGGCTCTCTGGATAGAGGAAACAGAGAAATATATTCATAAAAAGGTGATATAAAAAAAAGAGATTACTGATTTTTCTTTAACATCCTTCAATTACATGCCTAGCAGGGAGATCTCTGGATCAAAGTGTATACATCTTAGCCAATTTCTTGGCATATGTCAAATTGCTTTCCAGAATGTTTGGACCAATTCCCAGCTCTACTAATTGTGACTAGTATTCCTGTATTCCCAAAGCTGCCTGGCTTGAACTATCCCCACCTTTTTTATTATCCTTGTCTATCTGCCTGAGGCTGAGATGAAGTCCCATGGTGTTTTGATTTGCAATTCTCTTGTTGTTAGTGACTTGGATAATTATTTCTCATAGTTGTCAATAGTTTGCAGTTCTTTTGAGAACCATTTGTTCATATCCTTTGAAAACTTGTTCCCTTCCTTCCATTTCCCCTGTTCACCACTCTAGTTCAGGTCTTTATCATTTTGTGACGGAACTACTGAAATCATATCATAGATTTAGAAGTGGAAAGGACCTTAGAGAGAGGAGAGGTGATTTTTCCAAAGTCATAAAGTGGCAAAGCCTAAACACAAGCCCATTTGTTCTTTAAAAATAATCCATTTTTTAAAATTTTGAGTTTCAAATTCTCTCTGTCCCATTGAGAAGTCAAGGAGTATGATACCCATTGTACAAATAAAGTCATGCAAAAGAGATCTCCATATTCATCATTTTGAAAAAAAGAAAAATACCATCCAAGAAAAAGAAAGTGAAAATAATATGCTTCAATATGGACGCAGTTCATCAATTATCTCTCTGGAGGTGAATAGCATTTTTCATCATGAGTCCTTTGGAATTGTCTTGCATTATCGTCTTGATCATAATAGCTAGTCTTTCATCGATGATAATTATTACAATACCACAGTTACTGTGCACAACGTTTTCCTGGTTCAACTCACTTCACATTATATCAGTTTATATGGGCCTTCCCAAGTTTTTCAAAAACCATTCCCATCATCATTTCTTATAGTACAATAGTATTCTATCACAATCATATACTACAACTTGTTCAGCCATTCCTCAAATAATGAACATCCTCTCAATTTCCAATTCTTCGCCACTAATAAAAGAGCTGCTAGAATTATTTTTGGTGCAAATAGATCCTTTCCCCTTTTCTTTAATCTCTCTAGGATACAGATCTAGTAGTGGCAATGTGGGTCAAAGAGTATGCACAATTTTGTAGCCACTTGGGTATACTTCCAAATTGTTCTCTAGAATGGCCAGACCAGTTCACAACTCCACTAACAATGCATTAGAGCATTTTTTTTTCCCACATCCTGAAGCCTGCATGAGGTGGTATCTCAGAGTTGTTTTAATTTGCATTTCTCTAATTAATGGTGATTTAGAGCATTTTTATGTGGCATGATAGCTTTGATTTCTTCTTCTGAAAACTGCTTGTTTATATCTTTTAACCACTTATCAATTTTGGAGAAAGGCTTTTATTTTCATAAATTTGATTCATTTCCCTATATATTTTTGAGAAATGAAGCCTTTAAAAATCAGCAACATTTCCTGTCAATTTTGTTCCAGTTTCTTATTTTCCTTCTAATTTTGGCTACATTCGATTTGTTTGGAATTATTTATTTCTATACTTCTTTCAAACCACTTTCTTCAGGTCTTCAGTTTATAGTACTATGTTAACTCTATATCTAAGCATTCAGAAAGGAGAACAGAAAAGAATGACATGTCTTTTGGTACATGATAAATCAAATGATGATTTATTTCTTTCTTATCGCTGAGGATCTTCCTAATAAGAGGGCAGGGGCAAAGTATTTGTTGCCGAGTAGTCTATTTTCATACTGCTTGCAGATCCGTAAAATGATCTAATGTATTTACAATGCTGCTAAACATTTTGTTAGAAAAGGTGGCTGCTTGACCCCCAAAAGGAAATGATCTTTTCTTTTATTTCTTTCTTTTTTTTTTTTTTTTGCTTTTTGTAGGGGGGAAGGCAGGGCAATTGGGCTTAAGTGACTTACTTAAGGTCACATAGCTAGTAAGTGTTAAATGACTGAGGCCGCATTTGAACCCGGGTCCTCCTGACTCCAGGACCAGTGCTCTATTCACTTCGTACACATTTTCTATGCTCTATTTTGCATTCTAGTTATATGTGTATATGTCTCAGCCCTATATTGCGATTTGGGGTTCCTTAAGGACAGACAATGACAACTATGTCATCTTTGTATAATCTCACCCCCAACAACCAGGTGCCCAGGAAGGTTTTCCACATAATACCTCCTTAATAATTGTTGACATTTGAAATAATGTCCAAAATGAGTATTTTGCAGTTTATATTATTATTTAATATGGTGAGTTTAGGTTATAGTTTGTTGTGCTGATAGGTGGTTTTACTTCATTTAATTTGTGCTTCATCTACAAAGTGATTCTAGGATTTCTTTTGTCTTTTTTTTTAAAAGATTGAAAAAATTTCCAGGAAATTCTTCTAAGTTTTCTTCATGTACAGATTCATTTAATGTTTCAGGGGAATAACTATTTTTTCCCCTCCAACAAATAGATGGTCTAATATAGTGGTTTCAGACTCAAAGGTGTGACTTTCTGTTTACATCAAGAATCATTAAGACTACTAAAAAATCAAAAAGACTACTAAAATATATATCATGCTATATTATATATTACATGTGATATATAGTATTATGTTATGTATCCCATTGTAATGCCATGCACAAGCAGCTTTTCAGAAGAACTGGTACTGTGAACAACCTTTAAATTTCTGATTACTCAGTATAGTGATCACTCTATTTATTCCATAACAAAAGCAAAACATCCATAGAAAATCAAGGTACACGGGGTTGCTAAGTGGCACAGTGAGTAGAGTGTTGGCCCTGGAGTCAGAAGGACCTGATTTCGGATCCAACCTCAGACACTTAATGCACACACAAACAAAAACCTAGCCATGTGACCTTGGCCAAGTTACTTAATCCCAATTGCCCTCCAAAAAGCAAAAAAAAAAAAAAAATCAAGGTACAGCATTCACAATATTACAACTTATCACAGAAAATCACAATATAATATTCACAACATAGTCTCAAAGTTTTCCATTCATGGGGCAAAGTATTGATTAACTCAATCAGTCACTTATCAGTAACAATATCTCAAAGTACTCACAGTACAAATCAGTCACTTATTCAGCAAAGTCTTACTAAGTATCATACACAAAACCCTCCATTCCTTAGGTCACTAGTAAACTATAATTCCATAATAACTCACTACCCAAGGAGAGGTCTTTTCTTCATCCCCTTCCATGGTCCCAGAGTCTACCTGGATTCACCAGACTATCAACTGGGTTCAATGGCAGACAGCTCCCAGTTCCTTGACCAGTTCTCTGGGCAGGTCCTGCTCTACCCTGAAGTTCACAGGGTCTGGTCCATGTCAGATCCTTCACCATTTCTACTCCAGGGAATTCAAGGCTCAACCAAGCTGCAAACAAAGTCTCAGCATCCCAGTCATGTTTCAGTCACCTGGGCTCCTGGCTCCTGGCTCCTGGGCTCTTGGCTCCAGCTTCTGGGCTCCTGTTAAGAAGAAGCTCCACCACCACAAGTTTTCAGAACTCAGTTCTCCATTCTTCTGTAGCTGTTCTGCCACCAGAACTCATGGAAGGGGATCTAGGGAATCTGAAAACAGGTCCCAAGTCAAGACGTAGAAAAGACCTCTCCTTGGGTACTAAGTAATTATGGAATTATAATTTACTAGTGACCTAAGGGGTGGAGGGGTTAGTGTATGATACTTAGTAAGACTTTGCTGAATAAGTGACTGATTGTACTTTGAATACTTTTGAGATATTGTTACTGATAAGTGACTGATTGAGTTAACTTAGTTGCCCCATGAGTGGAAGACTTTGACTATGTACTTTGAGACTACTCATAAGTGACTGATTGAGTCAATCAATAATTTTCCCCAAGAGTGGAAGGCTTTGACTGTGTACTTTGAAACTACTGATAAGTGACTGAGTTAACTTAAGAGTGACTATTTCACTTTGAGACTGTGTTGTGAATATTATATTGTGATTTTCTGTAACAAGTTGTAATATTGTGAATGTCATACCTTGATTTTCTGTGAAAGTTTTGCTTTGATTTGTTATGGAATAAATAGAGTGGTCACTATACTGTGTAAGCAGAACCTTAAAAGGGGTTCACAGTAGCATTCTTCTGGAAAGCTGCTTGTGCATAGCATTACACCCATATATGTTATACATATATTTTTTTCATTTCTTTTTACAAAAAAGGCTTGTTAATCCCATAGAAGAAAGTGACAAAACTCCATATCATTTGGATGTGATCATGATAATAATAGCAATAGCTCACACGTATTTCACCCTTTAGAATTTACAGATGCTTACAAAGGTCCTACAACACAGCCTTATGAGGTAGACAGTGCAGATAGGATTATCCCCATTTTGTATATGATGACTATAAGCCTCTGAGAAGTTAAAACAGCCCAAAGTGGTCCATGGCCCTCTGGTTTGAAGTTCCTTCATGAAATGCGTTCAGTAGAACTGATAGTCTCAGAAGCAAATCTTTTGTGGGTTTAAGTAAGAGTGGTTGAATTTAGCCTCCTTCCATGGAAGTAAGAGTAAAAGATTTTTGTTTATATTGCATCACAAATTTAACCTACCCCTCCTATGATGAGCTCAGCAGTAGTGTGGCCATTTCTTCTCTACCAAAGTTTGGTTTGTTGATTTCTCTCTCAAGTAAATGTTTTTCCCTAGACTTCTCTCCTGTGTAAAATTAAAGGGGATGAAGCAAATCACTTCTTGAGTCCTTTCTAGTTCCAAGATTGTAATGTTGCATGTAAACAGATAACAATGGTGGAAAAGACATGTTTATCCAGAGCAGAAGAAAGAGAGCTATTTTTTTTTCAGTGCTACATGGGAAGGGTTCAAGGACAATTAATCCTTGTGGGAAGATTTCTTTACTAGTAGCTGGAAAATTTCTAAGGAATTTGATAATGTGTCATGTAATAAAGAGCAGGGTAAGTTCTGGGCTCACATGTGAAGCATTTGACTTATAAGGAACCTGGCATCATTGACTATTTAGTGTTATTTGTTCAATGTGCCTGGTCCACCTCGGTTTTGTAGACACTGTGTTCCCATTCAGACTCACACTGCAGTCTCTCTCCCTGGAGGAGTTTCCCATGAGGCAAAGAAGAATCAAAATATGGTACAAATTCATGAGAACGGCCAATTGCAGGATGGTTCTGTAGGTTCTGAATGTGACTAGAAAACAAACAAGACATAGCACTTTCATTACATGTGTCCTCTTGGGAGTTTGATTCCTTTTCTAAGAATAAAATGGAAAATATTTGTGTTTTTTATAATTTCTTCCTGTTGTGTAAAAATGCACATTATCCCCCAAGTTGTTCAAGTTATGATATATTGGTCATTTCTTAATAAGAGTAGGTAACAGTGTGGTGCAAAGGAAAATGTCCTGTTTTTGAAGTGAGACAACCATAGGAACATACATTTAGTGCTAAAAGGGACTTAGCAGGTCATCCTAGTAGGAACCATCCCCATAGAATTTAGACTCTTTGAGAGTCTATTTGTATTCCCAGCACCTGTCACAATGTTTGAGACAGTTCAGTTCAGTTGTTTTTCAGTCATTTTTGACTCTCTGTGACCCTATTTGGGATTTTCTTGGCAAAGATGCTGGACTGGTTTGCCATTTCATTCTCCAGCTCACTTTACAGATCAGGAAATTGAGGCAAACAAGGTTAAATGACATACAACTAGTAAATGTCTGAGGCCAGATTTGAACTCAGAAAGATGACTCGTACCCGCTCCAGGTCTGACACTCTACCCACTCCTCTGACTAGCTGTCTACATCATAGGTAATTTATAAATGTTTATTATTTTATAAATGTTCATTACTATAAATGGTTATTA
Source organism: Gymnobelideus leadbeateri (assembly GCA_011680675.1). Lineage (NCBI taxonomy): Eukaryota > Metazoa > Chordata > Mammalia > Diprotodontia > Petauridae > Gymnobelideus > Gymnobelideus leadbeateri. The sequence goes on from WOXC01009723.1 coordinate 185,032, forward strand.
CTTTTTCTGGGAACCAACATCACATGAAGGTGACTCTGGGCTCTGAAAATCTAAGCCAAGAGAATTCAAACTTGGGCAGTACCTACTAATCAGAAGAGTTTCAATTATGGTCCTAGAAATGAACTTTGTATTTATTATTTGAGGACCAGCCCAGTTTCAGAAAAGCTAATCAATTGAGATCTCTTCTAGGATGGTTATAGTCTATATGAGTGAGTGGAGGGAGTCCACACCCAAATAAAGTCATGAATATTTTGTAATAATTTTATTCATTATGTTATCAACATCATATAGTGCTGATTATAGGTGAATGCACAGGGCAAATTACAGGTTGATATCTGGAAGAACACAAAGAACACAAAGATATGCATTTACTCTTACATAAGGGACTCTTTTTTATGTGACAACTTCCTGACATGATTTTCAGGGATTTTCCTGTTTCATCCTTCTTATTGATGATAGCTTCTATCATTATCATTTTATTGTCATTAATATAAAGCTACCACAAAGTACTTACTATGTCAAGATGCTGAGCTAAGCACTGGAGACAGATAAAAATGAAGAATTCTCTCATTTCAAGGAGTTTATAGGTATGGAATGGTATCCGTTCAAAAGAAGACTCTCAGCATTTTAAAGGAGAACAATTGAATGACAAGGTCTCACAAAGATAAAAGTAACTGCCATGCATATGCTGTCATACACATGCTGACTTAATTGACTGATCAATCTGGAGAAAATTCAGGTCAACTGTATAACTAATTTGATTTTTTTAAGGTTTTACTTCAAGCTAACTTGCCCTATCAATGCAATCCCAATGGTAAACCAGTTTTCAAGCAAAGATACAAGTCAGTCAGTCAGTAAATGCTTATTAGGCATGTGTTATGTGCCAGGCATTGTGCTAAGTACTAGGATGCAGTAATAGATACAACAGTAGGTGTATAATAGCAAATATAGTGTCTCCATACCACTGGCCCTGCAACCTTTCCAGCCCCTGAAGCCATCATTGAGGGGAGGAGCTATAGTACATAAGGTGTCCATCATCCTTGCCACCATTAACACCAATAGGTGACCGGCAGCCACTAATGGCCAACCTTGCTACCAGCACCACACCCACGTCATCACGCAGGATAGCATTCCTTGTCAAGATTCCACCAGATAGGGGTGGCTAGCTGATGCAGTGAATAGAGCACCGGCCCTGGAGTCAGGAGAACTTGAGTTCAAATCTGGCCTCAGACACTTGATGTTTACTAGTCGTGTGACCTTGGGAAGTCATTTAACCCCAATTGCCCTAACTTCCCCCCTCCAAAAAGAAAAAAGAAAAATCTAAAAAAAAAAAAAAAAGATTCCTCCAGATAAACGTTTCTCCACATGCTGAAATTCCCATATTCTTAGCAACCACAGGTCTAGAAGACCCAGAAAAGAAAGTAAATAGATACTTTTTCATTCACCTATCCATTCATTCATTTACTTTTTTGTTCTATGAATGAGAGCCAGAGTGGGTATAAGTATTACCTTCTACCCTATATTTCTAACTTCTATATTGCTTTGGTTGCAAATTTTCAGAAAGAATCAATAGTGGAAGTCATGACTAGTACTGCTTTGATCACATTTATTACCACACTGCCTCCTGCATATTGGATTCATTGCATGTTGTTTATAAATATGGACCACCTTTCTAAACAGCACTTACCTTCTTGACAGAATGATGAAGTGGCTTGCCCAATGATCCTAATGGCTTCCTTGTGCATATAAGTTTTCAGACTAAAGAAACTGGGAAAAAATGCATGCATCATGTAACCACTGTGACATTTCACAAAAACTCAGGATCAAGTTCATTTGGATTCAGTAATTTGACATTTGCATTTTTTAGCTGGTTTATCTTAAATTTATCCACCAGCGAAGACTCTCATTTGTACATACTGTTTCAATATTTAATCACATATGTAGGCAAAGGATGCTATTAGGCTGCAGCAGGAAGTATATTTCAAAGAGCATTTTGAATAAGTCCAGATATAGTTTGAAGACAGCCTGTGCCACAGAGTGAAATTTTTAAAGGAGAGAACATGATTTGTCTCCTCTTGGAGACAGTGATTTTTTGCCATTGTGGTAGTGGTTGATTTTTTATCTATGTAAGTCACAGATAGACTATTTCCTCACAAAACTAAACTAGCCAGTTGATAAATGAAATATGTAGCCAGAATTTTCCATCACAGAGACAAAATAGAAACATAGACCTATAGAATATTAGAGCTAGAGATAACTTTATTATTTTACTGAAATCAATCAGTTTGGTTCCAAAATTCATTCAAAATTACTTAGCATGAGCAAAGACAACTTATAATAAATAAAACAAAAACATGGGTCTTATAATCTTTTTTTTTTGCTAAATCTTCCTCAAAACTCATGTTAAATGCAAGGTCACACTTCTGAGCAGTCATATAGAGATTTCTTTGTATGTTTACAATTCCCTTTAGCCATAGAGTAAAAAGGACCTTATTCTCTAAATTTCCTAATCTTCACAGAATGGGAAAGCTTCACATTGAAAAAGGACCTTGAGTTGGAAGTTCAAACCGTGTCTGAACAAGAACCTTTCTAAAAAATATCCAACAGTAGTCTAACAGGCTTTGCTCAAAGACCTCCAGTGAAAGGGAAGCCATTATCATTTAAGGTAGTCTGTTCCAGTTTCAGGTAGCTCTAATAATTAGAAATAGTTTTCTCAAGCCAAACCAAAATTAACCTTTTTGTAATATCCTACCATCACTCACAGTTTTGCTCTCTGAGTTCCACAAGAATAGACCTAATTCCCTTTTCATATGAATAGAGGCAGTTATTATGACTGACCTGAGTCTTCTCTAGGCAAAACATTATTAGTTTCTTCAATATATTGTCATATGGTATGAATAAGAGATTCTTCACCATCCTGGGTACTCGTCTTTTGATGTCCTCCAATTTACCAATGTCCTTCCTAAAGTATGGTACCCAAAATTGAACATAATATTCTAGATATGCTCTGGTCAGGGCTAGGGCTATCACTCTTGGACTATATGGATCTTGATGCAGACTAAGATTCCATTAACTTTCTTGATTGCTATAATCACACTGCCCATTCATATGGAGAGTATTATTCCCTAAAACACTTAGTAGATCAACTATTTGCTTCCTAGTTATATGCAGCTCCAATTCTGTAATTGTAAAGTTAATTTTTTAGTCCACATTCAAGACTTCACAATTATCCTTAATTTATTTTATTTTATTAGACTTAGCCTATTGAAGATTTTTTGAGATCTAGCTTGTTATCCATCCATCACAACCTGTGTCATCAGAATATATTATAGGCATGCCATCTTTGCCTTTATCCAGGTAATTAATAAAAATGTTAAATAGACCAGGGTCAGGCCCAGATCTCTGGAATACTTTACTTCCAAGCCAACATTAAGCCATTCATGACTGTTCTTTGAATTTGGCCATCCAACCAGTTTCCAGAACAACTTGTTTTATTCCATCTAGCCCAATTATCTACATTTCTTCCATTAAAATGGAATGAGAAACTTTGTTAAATGTTTAATTAGAATCTAGATAAATGATGTCTCATAGCATTCCCTGGATCTACCAGTCCTGTAAACCAAAGGTAATAAGATTTTTGGGTCCTTAAAGCCATAATGTGAGGTGGGGGAGGAGGGATAAGATGGAGGGAAAAACAGCTCACAATAGTAACCGCGAAACATTTTTAAAGCAAGTTGCTCTGGTAGAGGCCTCATTTCTCAAACATATAGAGAACTGAGTCAAATTTATAAAAATAATATCAGTTCCCCAACTGATAAATGATCAAAAGATGTAATCAGTTTTCAGATGAAGTAATCAAAGCTATCTATAGCTACATAAAAAAAAAAAATTCTAGCTCACTATTGATTAGAGACATGCAAATTAAAACAGGTCAGAGGTACTGCCTACGTCATACCTATTAGACTGGCTAACAGGACAGAAAAAATTGAAGTGGGATGTGGGAAAAATGAGATATTAATACATTGTTGGTGAAGTTATGAACTGATTCAAACATTCTGTAGAGCAATTTGGAACTATGCCAAAGAGTTATAAAACCAGGCATACTCTTTGACCCAGCAATACCACTACTAGGTCTGTATCCCAAAAGAGATAAAAAGCAAAAAGGAAAAGGACCAATATGTACAAAAATATAGCAGCTTATTTCTGGGGACAAAGAATTAGAAACTAAGGGATACCTATCAATTAGGGAATGGATGAATGTGGTATGTGATTATGATGGAACATTATTGTACTATAAGAAATGATGAGCACGATGCTTTCACAAAAACCCAGAAAAACTTACATTAACTGATGCAAAGTGAAATGTACTGTATACAAAGTAACGGCAATATTCTAAGATAAGCAGCTATGAATGACTTTGCTATTCTTAGCAATATGACGATCCAAGACAACTCTGAATGACTTACAATGAAAAATGTTCTTCATTCCCAGAGAAAGAACTGATGGTGTCTAAATGCAGATTGAAACATATATTTTTTCACTTTCTTATTTTTGAGGGTTTTTTTGTCTGTTTTCTTTCACAACATGACTATCATGGATACGTTTTTTATGACTACACACGTATAACCTATATCAAATTTCTTTGAGGGGATGCTGAAGAGGGAGGGAGGAAGGGAGAGAATTTAGAACTCGAAGTTTTAAAAACAAATATTAAGGGCAGAGCCAAGATGGCGGAGTAGAAACAGCTCATCCAAGCCACTCTGCCCCCAGATTCCCCCCAAACTATGTAAAAGGGGACTCTGAAAAACTTCTGGAGCCCCAGCACCCACAGAACGACACAGAGAAGCTAACCTCCCACTGAGGACAGCCCAGCAGCCCTGCAGGAAGGACCAGCGCAGCGGTCTGGGAGCAGGCAGTGAGCAAAGCACAGAGCGCAGGAAGCAGAGCCTAGCGGAGCCCAGGTCCGAGTGACCCGAGGTTTTAGCCCCAGGGCGGCAGGGCCAGCAGCCGGCTGGAGGAACACCAGCAGCCGTGGCAACTCCAGAATTATCAACATAGACATGCCTAGGACAAAGTAAGAGGTTAGTGTCCTATGGGCTTTGGGACCTGTATTTGGGGGAATGTGTTGGCTCCCTCCCCTGGGGGCTAGAAGCCCCTGAGGAGACATGCCATTTTGTAGTTTTCAGAGGCAGCACCAGCTCCTGGCCTGCAATTAATTGTAGGGAGATCCAGCAATCAGTCTTGGGGGTAATCGCTCTTGCTTTAACCTCCCTGGATCTGGATTGTGATCTAGGTTGGAAGTCGTGGGTGGGTTTACAGCTTGCCAGAAACGGAAGTTGCCCCCCACACGTTCAGGACGAAAATTCCTCTATCTGGCCTTAAAGCCATAGTGTGGCAACAAGCCCAAAAGTCAGGTAATCAAGTGGCAACATTCCAAGGCAAAGGAAAAAGAAAAATGCAACCCTAGATTCCTATTTGGGGGGCATAGAGCGGGAAAAAGACTGTGAGGTCAGAAGTCCTGCTCCAAAAGCCCCAGGGGAAAACATTAGCGGGTTGCAGGCCATAGAGGACCATAAGAAGGACTTTAAAAATCAAATAAGAGAAGTGGAGGAAAAATTGGAAAGAGAAATGAGAAGGATGCAGGAAAAGTATGAAATGAGGGTCAACAGCCTGACTGAGGAAAACAACACCTTAAAAAATAGACTAACTCAAATGGCAAAGGAGGCCCAAAAGGGCAATGAGGAGAAGAATGCCTTAAAAAGTCGAATTTGCCAGATGGAAAAAGAATCTCAAAAGTTCACTGAGGAGATTCATTCCTTCACAGTTAGACTGGAGCAAATGGAAGCTAATGACTTTATGAGAAATCAAGATGCTGTTAAGCAGATCCAAACAAATGAAAGATTAGAAGGCAATGTGAAATATCTCATGGGAAAAACCACTGACCTGGAAAATAGATCCAGGAGAGACAATTTAAAAATTATTGGACTACCTGAAAGCCATGATCAAAGAAAGAACCTAGAAATCACCCTTCAAGAAATTCTCAAGGAAAACTGCCCTGATGTTTTAGATCCAGAGGGCAAAATAGAGGTTGAAAGAATCCACAGATCACCTCCTGAAAAAGATCCCAAAAAGAAAACTCCCAGGAATATTATAGCCAGGTTCCAGAATCCCCAGATCAAGGAGAAAATACTACAAGCAGCCAGGAAGAAACAATTTCAATATTGTGGAAACACAATCAGAATAGCCCAGGACCTGGCAGCTTCTACACTGAGGGATTGAAGGGCATGGAATATGATATTCCAGAGGGCAAAAGAACTGGGAATGAACCCAAGGGTCACCTACCCAGCAAAACTGAGTATTTTGTTTCAGGGGAAAATATGGTCATTCAGTGGAATAGAGGACTTTCAAGCATTCTTGAGGAAAAAACCAGAATTGAATAGAAAATTTGACATCCAGACACAAGAAGCAAGAGATCCCTGAGAAGGTAATCAGGGAAAAGAAATCAAAAGGAACTTATCAAAGTTGAACTATTTACATTCCTATATGGAAAAACAATAACTGTGAGTAATGATATCTTTCTCACTATGAAAATAATGGAAGAAGGGGGTGTGGTCATATGAATACATATGTGAATGTGTGTGTATATGGATAGAGGGCATAGGTGGAATTTGTTGGGAAGGGAGAATACTCAAGGGATGAAATTATGAGGTGAGAGAGGAAAGTGGCAAGAGGAGATGGGGAGAGTCAGGGTAGGGTAAACTATCCCATGTACAAGAAGCAAGGGAAAGTGGTTGCAAGGGAGGGGAAGAATAGGAAGGCAAAAAGGCAAAACCACATTCTCATTGAATTTGGTTCAGGGAGAGGATGACATACATACTAAATGGGATATCTCAACCTGCAGCAGAATAGGGGGAAGGGGGATGAGAGGAGGGATGATTGATGAGAGGGCATCCTTAGGGGAAGGGGAGGTTGGAAGTACCCACTATAGAAGAGGGAAAGGATCATGTAGGGAATGGACCAGGTCGGGGGTGGGATGAGTGGGAGGGAATTATAAGCAGCCTTGTACAATATATCTACTATGACAATGTTTTGCATAGCTAGACATGTACAACATATACTGAATTACTTATCTCCCCAGAGGGAATGGGTGACAAGGGAGGAAGGAAATGGATCTGAAATTCGAGGTCTTAACATTAAATGTTTCAAATATATATAAATACTATTATTAATAAAAAAGATTAAAAATTATTTCATACGTAACTAGGGAAAAATAAAATACTAAATAAATACCAAAAAAAGTCATGATGGTTCTTAGTGATCCCAAATTTCCTTTTCTAGGCATTCGCTAACCATTCTTTTAACAGTTACCTTTTAGAATTTTGACAAGACAATGTCATGATCAATGGTCTGTAGTTTTTAGATTCCATTTTCTTCATTTTTTTTTTGAAAAATCAAACCCACTTTTGTCTTCTTCCAGTTTTGTAGTAACTCTCATTCTTCACAATCTTTAAAAGATGACTTAGAATTGCTCAGCAATCACATTTGCCATTTCTCTCAATGATGTAGGATGTAGTTCTTCTAAACTATGGCAACAATGAACTCGTCAGGGACAGCTAGGTACCCTCTTCCTACCTTCTTGTGAATCCTGAGTATCTACTTCCTTTAGTCATTTTTGTTCTGCCCTTTGTAGTACAATGATGGCTTATTGAGGAATTTATAATGTCATTAGTATAATAGTTTACATTTATGTAACTTTAGACAGTCTGTTCAGTTCTTTTTTTCACGACATCCCCATAAAGTAGGTAATACAAGTTGAGGAAGTCAAGGTTCAAAAAGTTTAAGAGACTTGTTCCTGGTCACACAGGTGAGTGAGTCGTATAGCCAGAATTCAAACCCTGGTCTCAAGAGTTATTGTTTTTCCCTACACATCTCTGCAATATGTTTCTCCCTTCTCTGGGGATGTATGTCTTATGTTGTTTAAGGGGGTTCTTGTCCTTTATTACAAATGGCCCATGTAACAATAGAGGAAAATTCTCAACTTTTCCAATTTGCAGAATTCTATCCATTTCTTAGAAGTGCTACACTTTAATAAGCATCAACAGAGGATTAATCATACTGAAGAGATTAGCAAAGTATATAGACTCTGCTATTTGAGGTTCACTGGTAGGCAAGACAAAAGGATTATGAAGAATGTAAACGTATTTGACTTTTATTACTTCTTTTTTTTTTTTTAAAGCAATTGGGGTTAAGTAACTTGCTCAAGGTTACACGGCTAGTCATTTGATTTATGCGTGGGTGCTCATTTTCTGAGGCCGGATCTGATCTCAGGTCATCCAAACTCCGAGGCCGGCACTCTTACTCACTGCGCCACCTAGCCGCCCCTTTAGGGCAATTGGGGTTAAGTAACTTGCCCAAGGTTACACGGCTAGGTTTTTTTGTTTGTGCGAATTAGGTGTCGGAGGCCGACTCTGAACTCAGGTCCTTCTGATTCCAGGGCCGGCGCTCTATTCACTGCGCCACCTAGCCGCCCCGACTTTTATTACTTCTTATAATTCAAAGGTCTCAGCTCACCTTGTAGATAGTTCCTTCCTGTCCTCACAGTCCTCAAGGAGCTCAAGATCTGTTTGGAGCATTAAAGCATGCATACACACACACTCCAATTAAATCATGGGAGAATGCCTAATACTGTTCTGTGTACATAGTAGAATAATAGAATCTTAGATCTGGGAGAGATCTTAGAAGTTATATAACCTAATGCAATTTATACAATATGGCAAACATGGAATCCTAGACTCATAGAATGTTAGATCTGAGAGGGATACAATCCGGCTCCAATCTACCTTTTTTTCGTCCTGTGTTATACTAGTTGCCCTCCCTTGGTCATTCCTTCAACCAAACTGCATAACTCACCATTCCTGGAACATTTCCCACAATATCTTCCCTCTGTAGAGTTGTTTAGGTTATTTTGTATCTAAAATGCCTTCTTCCTCTGTTTTCACTGTTGACATCTTATCTTCCATCCTTCCCTCCATTATTTGGAATCCTAATATCTATGAATATCATCTCCTCTCAGAAACCTTCTCTTATTTCCCCCAACTTAATCATTTCCTCATTAGATCTCCTAGCACATTGCATCCTATGAAAACTATATTGTAGCTTACTGATCTGAACATTTATCTTGCTAAATTAGAGGGTCATTGAGGATGGAAACCATTTCTGTTTTTTATATATTTCTTATCACATAGAACATGACCCTTCCATATAGTAACTTTTTAAATATATGTTGGATATTTTGTTGAATTAGTTGTTGAACAACCCTAAGTTTTGGTGGATTCTTCCTTATATTCAATAAAATATGACACTACAACTTTCAACTATTGGTCCTTGTCCTAAACTCTGGAGGCCTAATCCTGGCATTTATTATAACTACTTATTGCTATAGCAGTAGCAGTGAGGAATCTTGCCCTTAGAAATTTATCCTAACAATTTAAATTTACAACATCTGAATGAACAAAGAACTGGGGTTTCTTCACTCCTCCTATAAAGTCCTATTTTGATGCGTCTTCCAGGATGTAAAGGTTATCCTAGATTCTTAAAGACTTGACCAATTATGCACAAGATCTAATAGATCCCACCATGCTGAGGAGGTTTAGAGTTATGACTCTAGCAATTGCCTGGAGACTTATCTGGTCTGAGGACCAGACTGGCTAAATTAGAAAGGCTTATCATCAGAGGTTTGGCTAACAACTTCTTGATTTTCCCAAGCTCATCAACTCACAAAGATTGCCTATTAAAACTTGGTGTGGCAAACTACATTAATGTAAGAAGTACTCACACTGATGAAATAAAAGATCTTTGAAGTAAGTATTGAAAACATTTTTAAAAGACACTATATATATATATATATATATATATATATATATATATATATATAGCACTTTGCAAAGCCTAAAGCCCCACATAAATATCTGCTATCATGCAATGCCTGTGTTTGGGTCCAGAACTGACATGAGAGCTTGGGAAACAAGAAAGACTCTCTTAAAGAATTTTTTTTCACTTGAGAGAAGACACATTTAGTTCTACATTCTCTTTAGGGATAAACCTAGAGAGAAGAAAACAGACTTGAGAAGGTAGATGATGGCCCCCTCAACATTTTCCTGATTTCCAGCTTGCTTCCCAAGAGTCCTTAGGCAATTGCCTCTTTACTGAGATCTGAGACTCTCAGAGGAGCTAAGATATCCTGTTCCCAGTGGAAGAGTTCACTCACTCTATGAATTGTCTGGTATAGTCTAATTTGTATAACTTCTCTTATTTCTGTTTGCTATCTGCTTAGATAATTGAGTTTCTTCACTATTCATTATTTGTGTTAGTGTAACTTTTGTGTAGCTAACATTTAGTGGGAAGGAACCAAGGCTTTTGATATAAACTGTGTCCCTTCATCTTTAATGAAGTATGGTTGGAAAACAATTTGAACCTCATTTTCCTTAGACTAGCAATATTTAGGTAGGGAGCATATAAATACAATTCTAGTCTAGAACCCCAATATCACAGCAGCAACCTCTCATCCCCTGCTTTTGTTCCCCTGAAGACAGTACCACCGTCTCTCTTGGAGAGGAGTTGGTGAGATTCTAGAGATATTTATTTGTGCCTCCCTAAAAGCTGAATTTCAGCAATCCATGTGGACATAGACATGAGAAACATACCTTACACTATTGCCAATTATCTCAGTCTCAACTTTTTTTGATTGGAATCAGATAGAAATCATGCTGGGACTTGTTGCTATCTTGTTACTATTGCTTTATATTAAATATTTTATAAACTCACAGGTGGATAAAAATAACTTTTGTGATTGAATAAAGGCATTAAGATATAAGCTCATCTCTTCAAGACTTATTGAAAGCATTCCTCTTACTAGTAGCAGACCAGACAACAGGTATGATACATACCTTATTCTGTTTCTACTGGATATTGATTGCTTTAGTCAGGTCTCTCTATTTCACCTCACTTGGAGATTATGAATATTTTGTAAGGAAACATGTATTAAAATGTTCATAAGTTTTTAAATGAATAATCATTAGGTAGACAGATGAATAGGTAGATAGAGAAATTGACTTAATCCCTGAAGGATATGGTATAAATAAGAAAAGCTACTCTTAAAATAAAATTAATGAACTTTTAAAGGCTTTATAAACTTTCTCTGCTTTCTCTTTGATGCAATGTCTTAGATTTGGTACCTTGTGGTTAAACAAACCAGTGAAATGTGGTAGAAACAGGAAATTTATTATTTTCTGCATATATGCTTTATATCAGAATTTAGCTTCTGATATGTTAAGGGCATTGGGTATGTTTTAGGGATATTTCCAGATCATTATTTTCATTCAAATGATCTAAGAACTTTAATATCTTACACATTCTTAAGGTATGGTCACCAAATCCCCTAGTAAGTACACTGATTCACAAAGCTTAAAACATGATCATCTTCATTTAGAGGGTAAAGGAAACAAGCAGGACGGTTATCAAAATCCATCAGTGAATGATTCTCCACCCAGCAGCCTATATAAATAGTCTCAGGCACTTAGTATACTACCTTAAAATTCTTGTAGGGGATGCGCAAGGGTTTCTACTTCCTATCTGTGCTCTCCTTAGTGATGCCTTATGGAAAGCACTGTTTTTCCCTATAGTTTTTACTTCCAGTGCTCTAAGCAGATAACCACAAGTTACTTCTCCCTTTTTGAAGCCTCTCTTACCACTGCACTTCTTGCAGTTCCCTTAGCTCTCAGGAGATGGTGATTGTTTCCTGTCTGCTATTGTTTCAGGCTTCTTTTGCAGTCCTATTACTCTGCTTATAGGTGTTGTTGTTGGTGGTTGTCCATCATTCTCAAAGATAAGAAGAATGCCATGACAAGCTAGTTAATTAAATTAGATTTAAGTGAGGGAGGGCTATGCAAAGTCACCAGCCTTATTTTTCTCCTCTGGAGCCATCTGGGTCTGGTGGTGAAATATAGATCAAGATGACTGGAGATGGCCCTGGATGTAGTGGTGGACCTTGACCTTTTTAGGCTAAGGTCTTTAACAGGTCTCAGTTTGACTAAGGTAATTCCAATTCAGTGATTAAGGTTAGGCAAGAAATGAGACAGAGAATAGCTTCTTTACCTAGTCTAAAAAAAATCAGTCTGGGAGGGAAAGACCCTAAGTGTTTCTGGCCAAAATGGGCATAAACAGTGACCAAATGGGGCTTAGGCTTGGACCTATTGTTGACTAATCCCTGAGAACCAGAGTGATTTAGATTTAATAAGAAAAAAAGATTCAACGAGGAAAGTTATATTCTTTTCAGTATAGCACCTGCAGGTAAGAGTATGATACCATATGTGGACAAAGGGAAAAGGGAAGGGAAAGGGGGAGGCAGGGGGAGAGAGAGAGAGAGAGAGAGAGAGAGACAGAGAGAGAGAGAGACAGAGAGACAGAGAGACAGAGAGACAGAGAGACAGAGAGAATGAGAGAAAGAGAGAGACAGAGAGAGAGAGACAGAGAGAGAGAGAGACAAAGACAGAGAGAGAGACAGAGAGACAGAGACAGAGAGAGAGAGACAGAGAGAGAGAGACAGAGAGAGAGAGACAGAGACAAAGAGATAGAGACAGAGAGACAGAGAGAGAGACAGAGAGAGAGAGACAGAGAGAGAGACAGAGAGAGAGAGACACAGAGAGAGACAGAGAGACAGAGACAGAGAGACAGAGACAGAGAGAGACAGAGACAGAGAGAGAGACAGAGAGAGAGAGAGCTGTGTGTTGCTCACCAACTGCCCTATTCTAGTTAGGTCCAGCTGGGGTAGCTCCTGTTTCTACTCACAGAGGTTTTTATTTGTATTTCATTCAGTGACAAGCAAGTGAATTGAATTTGAATTGGATTTCAGTGAGGGAGGGCTATGCAAACCCACCAGCCTCATTTTCTCCTCCCAAGCCTTCTGGGTCCATATAGGTATCCTATCAGAAGATGTTCACCATCTCCTGTGAAGGATCCCAGCCTCCCCATCTCTGCAGTTTTACTCCTCCCTCAGCAGACAGCAATTGGTCTTTTCTCCAGAATACCCACTCTCTTACACAGTCCATGCAGAGGGCACTCCAGAGTATGCTTATTGTTCAAATTCATCTCCAGATCAAGATATACCTCTCTATCTTAAGCTTTCTTTTATACTGCATTTCCCATAGACGAAGGCTTCACAGAAAAAAGATTTTCCAAAATCTAGAGCATGGGTTCTTAAACTGGAATCAGTTTTCAGTTGAATCCATGAACTTGAATGGGGAAAAAAATCATCTTTATTTTCAGTAACCTCTGTGTTTAGCATTTCCTTCAATTATGAACATGGGCAACAAAACATTATTCTGAATAAGGTTCCATAGACTTTACCAGATTGCTAAAGAAGTCCATGACACAAAAAAGTTAAGAACCTTTGACCTAGTAATCACTTTCCCTTGTGCTTTTGGAGTGAATTTCTACCTTCAATTCTATGTTGGGTCATAGTGAAATAACAATTTTCATCCTTCCTTCCCTCAGTACTTCCAAATAGTGTTTCCCATCCATACTAGTATTCCCTTTATATGTAAATACCCTGGAGAAATGTGCCACTCCCTGGTCAATTGTCCTTAAATTCATCTTGACTCTCCCTGCACAGTTGAAATGAGCAGCAAATTTTCTTTAAGACAAAATCCTTCCAAACTTAAATTCCATAAAGGATTCTTGTTACCTTTGGATGAATCTCATCAATGCGATGACCAGGCATTTTATTTCAAGTTACCAAGAGTACTTTCTCTGAGGTGATTGGTTGTTTCATTAAACTGGTTGGTCATGAACCAAAGAAAATGTTTATTGGATGCCTAATCTGTGTGTAGTAAAGATGATTTGGGAAATAGTAAAGTGAGAAAAAAATATAGCCCTCTGATTAAACCCTCAGGGTGTCCACAGTTTCTGAGGAAAAATGCAAAATGTAAACAAATCACTCTAATAAAGCTATAATAAAATTAATGCATAGAAGTCAGGTTTTAGAAAAATTTGAGGAGGGAGAGATCATTTTAAGAAGGGGAATCAAGAAAGGCTTTTATAGTAAAGATGTCATCTAAACTAGGTCTTGTTGGAAGAGGATTTTATTGAGCAGAGCTATGGAGGAAGGCTACTGTATTCATAGAAAGTGAACAAAGCAAGTATATCAGACTAGGCAAGATATGGGACAGGGACAACTAGACTCTGAAGTTTGTAAAGAATATGAATTGTGCCTGTGGAGGTTCTTGGATGGCAGACTAAAGAGTATGTATTTCATTCATAAAAAATAGAGAGACATCAAAGATTCCTGAACAAGGGATGATCAGAAATGAAAATTAGGAAGATTACTCTGGTCAGATTACATTGTAGGTTTGAACTATCCTCTGACTCATATGAAAATGCATATTCAGACACTTGAGTCTTACTATAATCACACTGATAATGATATTTAAGTTTGATCTTCATGCAAAGTAATGAAAAAGTAATTACCATATTGATTGTATCTACACACTGCCCTCAAATTCAGTTATCATTTGGTTGTGCCATTTCTACAATGTCAAGGAATCAGTTTCATGAATTATTTCCAATGAACCAACTGGTTGTGGCATGAGGTAGATTTTCCACATGTTCCAAAAGTCTCAATTACGTATGGTAATTACTTTGCATGTCCAAAGTGGGTCAAGATCAAATCCAGAGTTTCCTGGCCACTTGCTTTGATTGTTTCTGTTCAACAGTTATATGGTGGTGACTTTGTGCTTATGGAGAGAAGAGTGTTACATTAGAAAGTGAAAATTAGGCAAAGCCAGGAGTCATAGGGTAAAGTTTTTGCTCTGTCAAATTTGATGTGTAACCTTGTATAAACTGTCCAGCCTCTTGGTATTCCACTTTGCACAACCGTAGATTGTGAAAACAACAACAACAAATTCTGTAATTACCATATAGGTTCAAAGAAAAATTATAAAACCCCATACTCCTTCAACATGTGATAGCATACCACCTCCATTGTGTTGCAAAAATTAAGATGTTAGTGTTGTGAATGTCTTTGGTCTCCCTTAAACTGCTGACTAGATTAAATTTAGGAGTGATCAGACTTGTAGCATTCTGATTAAAATATTTTCAAGAGTATATCTTCCCTTGTTCCCTTTCAGTTAAATATTACAAATAAGTAACTAAAAACTGCACCCCCCCTTTTCATTTTCACTATTTTTTATTTCATAATTTCATAAATGATGAGTTAAAATGTCTTTAATCAGAGAGTTAATATGTTGTTGTCCAAATCTCTCTCTAAGTAAGATTGCTTCTAAAATTTAAAAAGTGTCTCTGACAAACTTTAGGCTAAATTAGAATGTGTATGTATGTATATGTACATATGTTGTTATTCTTTTATTTTTTTAACTGTATCCAACTCTTCACGACCCCATTGGGGTTTTCTTGGCAAAGGCACTGGAGTGGTTTGCCATTTCCTTCTCCAGCTCATTTTATAGATGAGGAAACTGAGGCAAACAGGATTAAGTAACTTGCCCAGGGTCACACAAATACTAAGTGTCTGAGACCACATTTGAGCTTGGGAAAGATGAGTCTTCCTGACTCCAGGCCTGACACACTACCCACTATGTCACTAAATACATGTCTATATGTGTATGTATATTTGTTTATGTATATATATATATATATATACACACATATGTACAATATTTATATATAAAAGTATACGTACACATATATACATATATATGTATGTGTGTGTGTATATATGTATATAGTATGTATATGTGTATGTATATCTGTCTGTGGTTTTCTTCCACAACTAGAAATCTCCAAACACAGGCTAGATGACCACATGTCATGTATGTTATAGAGGTCATTCTTACTGAGGCCAAGATTGGACTAGATGACCTCTGCTAACTCTGAGATTCTGTGGTTATTATTTTTGTCATCATGGAATATTTGAAAAGCAAACCCAAAAGGAAGATGATTGCCCATTCAGTCCTCACTCTTACCCCATGACCCCCTCGGACATATTGCTCCCTCCCCTTTGAAACCTCAAAGCCAGCCCAGAAACAAGCTGCTCCTAGCAGCTTTAGTCATTGATCTATTTGTGCCCACGGCAAACCATTAATTAGCAAAACTGAACTACTTTCCGTCAGGGAGAGGGAACAGAATTTGACTTTGTTTATTTGACAAGTATCTCCAAGTGAGTACTATAGTTCTTCAATACAGTTACTGGAGAGGTAGTTTGGTACAGTGACAAAAACATTGGGGGCATTAGACATTGAAGTGGGGTGGCCCTAGCCAGGTGACTTAGCCTCTCTGTATCTTAGTTTCCTTATTTGCAAATGAAGATAGAGAGACTTTCACTACATACTTCACAGGGTTATTATGAAGAAAAGCTTTTGTAAACCTTAATATGCTGCAGAAATGGGCCTTCTTACCATTCTGATAGACTACCCGCTGGCAACTGTTTGATCTTCATCAGGGAGAAGACATTTGGGCTTTTTTTTTTTTTTTTTAAGCAATTGGGGTTAAGTAACTTGCTCAAGGTTACACGGCTAGTCATTATTTATGCGTGGGTGCTCATTTTCTGAGGCCGGATTTGATCTCGGGTCATCCCCCAACTCCGAGGCCAGAGCTCTTACTCACTGCACCACCTAGCAGCCCTATTGGAGCTTTTTTTCACTAGTAAGCCTCTTTGTTAGCTGATCTCAGAAAATTTTAAAAGTATCTCCCAACTTTGTCTACATGATGACAAAACACCCAGGGGTTTCTGAAATCAGTCAAACAAACCACTGGAAGTAGCAGATTTTATTTAACAAAGTCCTCAGTAGTCAGATGAATAACAATCAGTGTATAGAGAGGGTCAGGGGAATCAAATCATGGTGATAAAACCTTCCTGTGAGAGTAGGGGGTCAATCCAGAGAATTATACCCCCCACTTAAAGTAAGTGACCAGGGGCTATCTTCTTTCACATTACCTTCATCTACTCTGTATATATCTTGTATTTACCTAGTTAGTTACACATTGTCATCCACCCTTTAGAATATATGCTTCCTGAGGGCAGGTACTGTTAGTTTTTGCCTTTCTTTGTCTCCCTGGTGTTTACTAGAGCAACTGGCACATAACTAGCACTTAATAAATGTTTGTCAGCCACTTGGTTTATGGACAAGAAGGTACATTTTGATGCCTTAACTTGGTGAGAACATGTCTCCACTGATCACTATGTGTGAGCAAGGCCTGGACATAGTCAATGAATTAATCGTAGCCTTAGACTAACTGCAAATATGGAAAGTCCTTGTTCACTTTCTATGTCTCCGGAAGTCTTTGGATGGACTGTAGTGGCATTGTACAGAAATAGGGATTTGTTGAGGGACTTGATCATACCCTGTGGGGCTGTGGTAAACAGGAAGATAGTTTGAAATTGGAGGTTTAAGCATCTAGCAAATGTGGTGTAGGAGAGACTGTGCAAACTGGAAACTCTATCCAATCACTTGGCCCAAGAAGGTTAACTTTGCCTTAGCCTCAGTCTCCTCCCCAACCATTTTTCAGAGGGACCCCTTATGAACTTCAGATAACCAAAGCATTTGGATTTTTTATTAGGATCTTAGCAAGCATCTCTGAGGTGATGGTTGTGTCTGAATTAGGAGGTGAGAAGGAGCTGAATGCAAGAGATATTATGGAGGCGTGTAATTTTGCTTTTACTCAGTTTGCCAAACATGAACCTGCTGTTTGCCCAGACACATGGGTGGGGTGGCCTCCTTTGATTAGCTGCCTGCATCATTAAAATTGGTTAGACTAAGGAGTTCCCTCTCTCTTCGTGGTTATGATCCCAGCTGCTGAACCCATCCAGGGTGCCATGAACTGAATTGGTGTTGAAAGGAACTGCTCTTCCTCTGCTCTCCCTTTTATATGCCTGGCTCTGAGAAATGGGCCTAGAGGTGTTTGTTTCTGTTTTGTGTTATTTGTTTTCAGTTCCAGGTGCCAGAGGCAACCCCCCCCCCCCACCTGACCAGAAATTTGAGCCATGGTGAACTTGGAGCCAGGATTCCTGGAGAAGTAGAAAGGAAGCCCTGAGCAACCAGGGTCCCTGGTACTTAATCCTGAAGTGGGGTTGGTATTATACCCGGGACTGTGTTCTATGAGAACTAAGCTCAGCTAGGAACTTAATTACCTCCCCTTTCACAGAGAATGAGGTGAATTATGCCTCCCAGGTGTTTGGGGGGTGTTGTATATTTACGATTATCTATTTAAGTAAACATTGCTCTTCATAAAACCTCAACCATGTTACAGGTGGAATCAACAGAATTTCTTCCCAAAAGTAAAAACTCTAGTCCTTTAAGATGTAGCACCTCTTTCCACTTACACAGTCATACTACCCTAGTGGAGACCCTCTTAACCCCTCCTACATCTATGAATGATGTCTTTTTTTTTCCCTCGGGGCAGTGACTTGCCCAAGATCACACAGCTAGTAAGTGTCTGTGGTCAACTTTAAACTCAGTTCCTCCTGATTCCAACGCTTATACTCTATCCCCTGTGCCACTTAGTTGCCCCAACTATTTCCAATAGCTTCTAATTGAGCTCCCTTTCCCCTGTCTCCTCCCTCTCCAGCCCAGTGTACAGTGAAAAAAAAATGTTTACTGAAAGCATAGTTTGATTTGATTGTTTTAAAAATTGATTTCAATAGCATAATATTGCCTGAGAGACAGTTCAAATGAGGTCACTACAGCTAAATATCCTGATACTTTGAAGAAAATACTCAAAGAAGATACACTAGGGGGCAGCTAGATGGTTCAAATCTGGCCTCACACACTTAACACAAAAACTAGCCGTGTGACCTTGGGCAAATCACTTAACCCCAATTGCCCTCCAAAAAGCAAAAGAAGAAGAAGAAGATGATGATGATGATGATGATACACTGATCAAAAAACAATTTTAATATGGAAGAAATGGGATTATTCTGAGGAAATATGACTTCTAGAACATACATGTCTAGGAAAAAAAGATCACAACATAGATTTGATGTGGTTAAGGATCTGGGGCTGCTAGGTGGTGCAGTAAATAGAGCACCGGCCCTGGAGTCAGGAGTTCAAATTCGACCTCAGACACTTAACACTTACTAGCCATGTGACCTTGGGAAAGTCACTTAACCCCAATTGCCCTGCTTTCCCCCCTCCAAAAATAAAAAAAAGCAAATTAAAAAAAAATAAAGTGGTTAAGGATCACCTAAAACTTTTATTGAGAGAAAATGCAGACAGGACTTAAAATGAATACCATAGCTTGTTTATCCTATTAGAAATTCTGGGTCTTTCCTAGGCTACAACATGGATTGTTTCCAGTTCTTTGGTGGTCAAATGAGAAAGCATGGGTAACTAAAGCTGTTTTTTGAAGATTGATTTTCAAGTTACTTTAGCCCAGCTGTTGAAAAATATTGCAAGAACAAAATCATGTTTAAAGCATTGCTGATTTTAGATAATGCCCCAGGTCATTCAACTACACATGGTTCAGAGTGTGAAAATGTCAGTATGCAATCTCCTGAAGATGTGGATAAAGCTTTTTTCAACTACCAAAATACATATGAAAAGTTAAAGAAAGAGAAAACAATTCATTCTACACTGCTATAAGTATTTTAAATGGCAATAATGGTGTTTGTATCATTTCATCAGTGTAGTTTCTTCTTTAGGTATAATCAGTAATTTTTATAATTTTGCTTTCTACAGCTACTCTATTATTTTGGTTGTGATAATACTTAAATCAAAAATATATTTTTTTATTCTTTATTATCATATTATATTAATAAACAGATTAAAAACTCATTTTTAAATATTTCCATTGTCTGTTTTCATTGGTTTGGAACCAATTATCATATTTTACATATAATTATAATTTCAAATAGTACAATCTCGGGACTCATTATTTGTACTCATCAGGAACTGCTGACTGTACTCCTTTGAATAGAATATATTCCAGCCAGTCTAGTCTTCTTGCTATCTTCCCTGTGCTGTCTGTATTTTGCCTAAAATTCTTATCTCCTTTCCCCTACTGCAAACATATACTCTACTTCTGGGCCACCAGCCTCTGGTAGATGAGCTTTCTCCTTATTTTTACCAGGAATCAGGCCTCCTTACCATGCCCAGGACATCAAACACCACCCCCACCCTCTTATTTTCTAGCTCTTGTTAACCTTCCAGTTCTTGTTAATTTTCCAGTTTTAAGTTCTTTGAAATCAAATGTTGCCTTCTTTGCTTGTATTTACATCCTCAGCACTTGGCACAATGCCTGACCTATGGGGAAAACTTTATTATTTTTTCTTTAATTAAATTAATTTAGGTCTCATGAAGATTCAGACACTGATTCTATTCAGCTTTAGTATGCATGATGAAATTGATAGTTTGTTAAGATCTATCTTTATTGGTTTTAAGGAAATCATGTCAATTACAGTCATTCTCAGAAATTATGATGCAGATCACATTGTTTTCAACTAAAATCTTGAATAAATACTGAATAGCAAATTATGTTTCAAATTATATTAATTTAATCTGTCATATTGAGAAATGATGGTATAATCTAAATTTCTATGGCTTTAAAATCTGTATTATATGTGAGCATGGTATGAATGTAGATGTGTCTTATTTTAAAAGGTTATAGCCATGGTTGCTGAAACAGTTCTTGTATGACAGGTTTTGTTAGAGATCTGAGTCAGAAAGTTGATCTTTGAGAATCCTTATTTAATCTGCTTATAGAATATTTTATGAAGTGTAAGGACTGAAAGGGATTGTGTTTGAAAAAATCTAGTGTTTAGGCTGTGGGTGTACTCCATATGTAGAGTCATAGGATTTGGGAGCTGGAATGAAGCATAGGTGTTATCTGATTCAATGTTATCTTACAGATGAAGACACTGAGATCAACAGAGTGGAAGTGATTTGCCCCAAACCAAATAGAGAGTAAGTAGCAGAGCTAGGTTTCAACCACAACCCTTCTGATTCAAAATCTGGTGCTTTCCATTGCATTTCACATTACTGTCCAGCCCTATACATAAGAGTATGACTGAAGAATGAATGAGAAGATAGAAAAAAACTTGTATTAATTTCATCTGAATCCACAAAATGTGAATTTCTGCCCCATGAAGGAAAGAAGTGTTCCCTCCATTCCATAGTATTACCTGAAATGATCTATGACTTAGAGTTCTGATCCTTAATGAAAGGTGAAAAGCAGAAGTGTGAGGTTGCCTGGTATGGTATGGAAAGAACTCAAGAACTCTGTGGAGAACCAGAAAAGAGACAAGAGTACAGCCCAGTGCTTGTGCTTGTGCTCCCTCCCTCTCTCTCTCTCTCTCTCTCTCTCTCTCTCTCTCTCTCTCTCTCTCTCTCTCTCTCCCTCTCCATCTCTCCTCTCTCTCTCTTTCTAACTATTCTAACAAAAATAGAGAAGAGCACCAGACTGAATGTGATTGGAAAGTTTAAGTACAAACAACAGTGGGTCGTTTTCCAGCCCCAAATCATGAATTCACCCCACAGGAAAGTGACCATAGGTGGGTGTGACCTAAGAGTCCAAGGGTAAGATAAGGGGGCAGATCCACATCTCTGTCTCTCTGTAGTGCCAATGAAATATTTACAGTGCCAATAGTCACATATTAATACTCTATATGTATATATTATATTCATACTCTATATGTATACTTATGTACATTATCATTAAATACACATAAATATGCATTGGTGCTCACTCTCTGAACCTCTTGAGCCTTCCAGATAACTTACATGGGCTTAGGCTATCAGTTCTTTACTGGAGCTTCAATCAAGGACAAACCCATATTTGCATTGCTGAGGCCCTAAAGGGGGACTGGAGCCTACAGAACTCAAACCAAGAAAGCAACAATCGGAATATGCTCTAGATCATATGAATTTGAGCCCACTAAAACTGCCCCTGAGATTCTTGAAGAAGAAGCATGCAGTAACTGGAGAATACAATGGCAGGATCACTGACCTGTCAGGACATATAAGGTAACACAATTCTCCCCAGAAGAATGTAGCTTCTGACACTAAGACAAAATCCCAATTCAGAAAGCAAAAATGAGTCAGAGAATGAGTAAACAACAGTAAAACATTGATGATAAAGAGCTATTATGGAGCCAGGGATATCCAATACCCAAACTCAAAAGAGAATAAAAGAAAAGCATAGTTTAGGTACAAGGCCAACTAGGATTCCTGGAAGAAATGAAATGAGAGATTGCAGATGATAGATAGATAAATAGGTGATAGATAAGTAAATAAATGAATTAATGAATGCAAAATAGATGAAAGGATAAACAAATAGGTAGATAAATAAATGAAAATTAAAATGATATTTAAAAAAATTTTAGATCCCTAGTGGAAAGAATTGAAAAACTGAAAGCTCTGGAAGAAAAAATTGGAAAGAAAATTAAGACTATATTATAAGAGGAACAAAACTTTACCCAAGTAACAGAATACCTGAAAATTGGAATGGATGAAACAGAAGTCAAAGATCCCATAATGCAAAATTCAGGTCAAAAAGCATTTGTGAAGTACCTACTATGAGCTACGCATTATGCTACAAAGCAAAACAGAATAAGATGTAAATTATCACATTAAAAAAATTCATCTAGAGAAACAGCTCGTCCAAGCCTCTCTGCCCCCAGATTCTCCACAAACTATGTAAAAAAGGACTTTGAAAATCTTCTGGAGCCCCAGCACCCACAGAACGACACAGAGAAGCTAACCTCCTGCTGAGGACAGCCCAGCACCCTGCAGGAAGGACCAGCGCAGTGGTCTGGGAGCCGGCAGCGCGCAGAGCGCAGGAACCGAGCCGAGCCCAGGTCCACGTGAGCCGAGGTTTTAGCCCCAGGGCGGCAGGGCCAGCAGCCAGCTGGAGGAACCCCAGAACACCAGGAACTGTGGAGATCCAGAATACATCAACATAGACTTGCCTAGGACAAAGTAAGAGGTTAGTGTCCTATGGACTTTGGGACCTGCATTTGGGAACGTCAGCTCCCTCCCCTGGGGCTAGAAGCCACTGAGGAGACACGCCATTTTGTAGTTTTCAGGCATTTCCGGCTCCCAGCCTACAAATCGTGGGAGATCCAGCGATCAGTCTTGGGGGGTAATCGCTCTCTGCTTTAACCTCCCTGGATCTGGATTGTGATCTAGGGTGGAAGTTGTGGGTGGGTTTACAGCTTGCCAGAAACGGAAGTTGCCCCCCACACGTTCGGGACGAAAATTCCTCTAGCTGGCCTTAAAGCCATAGTGTGGCAACAAGCCCAAAAGTCAAGCAATTAAGTGGCAACATGCCAAGGCAAAGGAAACAGAAAAATGCAACCCTAGACTCCTATTTTGGGGGCATAGAGCAGAAAAGGACTGTGAGGTCAGAAGTCCTGCTCCAAAAGCCCCAGGGGAAAACATGAGTGGGTTGCAGGCCATAGAGGACCTTAAGAAGGACTTTAAAAATCAAATAAGAGAAGTGGAGGAAAAATTAGAAAGAGAAATGAGAAGGATGCAGGAAAAGTATGAAATGAGGGTCAACAGGCTGACTGAGGAAAACAACACCTTAAAAAATAGACTAGCTCAAATAGCAAAGGAGGCCCAAAAGGGCATTGAGGAGAAGAATGCCTTAAAAAGTCGAATTTGCCAGATGGAAAAAGAATCTCAAAAGTTCACTGAGGAGATTCATTCCTTCAGAGTTAGACTGGAGCAAATGGAAGCTAATGACTTTATGAGAAATCAAGATGCTGTTAAGCAGATCCAAACAAACGAAAGATTAGAAGGCAATGTGAAATATCTCATGGGAAAAACCACTGACCTGGAGAATAGATCCAGGAGAGACAATTTAAAAATTATTGGACTACCTGAAAGCCATGATCAAGAAAGAACCTAGAAATCACCCTTCAAGAAATTCTCAAGGAAAACTGCCCTGATGTTTTAGATCCAGAGGGCAAAATAGAGGTTGAAAGAATCCACCGATCACCTCCTGAAAAAGATCCCAAAAAGAAAACTCCCAGGAATATTATAGCCAGGTTCCAGAATCCCCAGATCAAGGAGAAAATACTACAAGCAGCCAGGAAGAAACAATTTCAATATTGTGGAAACACAATCAGAATAGCCCAGGACCTGGCAGCTTCTACACTGAGGGATCGAAGGGCATGGAATATGATATTCCAGAGGGCAAAAGAACTGCGAATGAACCCAAGGGTCACCTACCCAGCAAAACTGAGTATTTTGTTTCAGGGGAAAATATGGTCATTCAGTGGAATAGAGGACTTTCAAGCATTCTTGAGGAAAAACCAGAGTTGAATAGAAAATTTGACATCCAGACGCAAGAAGTAAGAGATGCCTGAGAAGGTAATCAGGAAAAGAAATCAAAAGGAACTTATCAAAGTTGAACTATTTACATTCCTATATGGAAAAGCAATATCTGTGACTGATGATATCTTTCCCACTATGAAAATAATGGAAGAAGGGGGTGTGGTCATACGAATACATATGTGAATGTGTGTGTATATGGTTACAGTTATATATGGATAGAGGGCATAGGTTGATTTTGTTGGGAAGGGAGAGTACTCAAGGGATGAAATTATGAGGTGAGAGAGGAAAGTGGCAAGAGGAGATGGGGAGAGACATGGTAGGGTAAACTATCTCATGTAGGGGAAGTGGGTGCAAAGGAGGGGGAGAATAAGGAAGGCTAAAAAGGCAAAACCACATTCACATTGAATTTGGTTCAGGGAGAAAATGACATACATACTAAATGGGATATCTCAACCTGCAGCAGGATAGGGGGAAGGGGGATGAGAGGAGGGATGATGGATGGGAGGGCATCCTTGGGGTGAGGGAGGTTGGAAGTACCCACTATAGAAGAGGGACAGGATCATGTAGGGAATGGACCAGGTGGGGGGTGGGATGAGTGGGAGGGAATTATAAGCAGCCTTGTACAATATATCTACTATGATAATGTTTTGCATAGCTAGACGTGTACAACATATACTGAATTACTTATATCCCAAGAAGGAATGGGTGACAAGGGAGGAAGGAAATGGATCTGAAATTCAAGGTCGTAACATTAAATGTTTCAAATATATATATTAAAAAAA